>JAHHFQ010000205.1:0-66032 GCA_018831715.1 Matsumurasca onukii | reverse complement strand
CAAATATCTTAGAAATGAACTTATACGGACTAAAATGAGATAACCGAGAAACCTGACAGGCATGTACCACCCCTTCTTGATCTTGTAGTTCTCAGCGATAATGATTTGGAGCATTAATATTCTACCACGAGAGCCAGTGGCTCTTATATAAACAATTGGTTTATTCAACGGCCCAATGATGGTACTGCCTCTTGCACGCTTACCTTAAATTTTATATCAATATATATCAAATATATATTAACCTATAAAGAGCTCAATCTTGAGCTAGAGTATACTATTATCATTATTTTATTCTATATATCATCGTAAATAGCTGAACATAAATCTAGACTAAGGGGAAAAAACACCGAAAATCTCAACCGATGTATTAACAAATGAATTAAGATCACCATCATGCAAACAAAAATCCAGTGTAGAAACCAAAAATCATGAAGTATCTTAAAAAATTCTATATGTTTGCGAAGAAAAATCTGTATCGAAACTATAAAGAAAAATGTAAACAAAATGAAATAAAATAAACTGATGGCCATTCGATCTCTTTTGCTCTGCGGCTCATGAACAAGTCTATTCGCTGTGCAACTTAACTCCACCACAGCAAATCTGGTCGTGAATAGAAAAACTAAAACTATTTGCATCAAAGGAAAACACGTCGCGGTAATTTGAATTATTCTTACGAAAAGGACTGTGAAGTGGATAAAGCTTATTTCTGCTTGGGTCATGGTTATATACAACGTAAAAACAGTTTTGTTCGTGCAAAGACTACTTCGTCTTACACAAAAACCAGAAGTACTTTTGGTATTTGGGCATCTTGTCGAGCTGATTTTAACCGAAGTTTTCTCGCACGTTTGGGTTGTTGTTATAAAACGTGTGAGAACACTTTGCCACGAAAAAGACAACTTGGGTCAAATACGGGACATTGGGATACGTTTGGGTCGTGGTTATTTACCCCGTCTTCAGCGTCTTGGCGAGGTAATAAACGCCTCAAGACCTAGGCAGAGGCTGGCTATCGTATGGCTTCAACGCTTAAAACTAGCATCGGAGATGTTATTCCAATTTTCACGTTATTCAGATACTATGTTCAGGCAGATTTATCGTCATTAAGTGCAGCCAAAATCATCCGTCTCCTCTGATTAGCAAAATCAATCCCAGCGATCTCAGCTTTTGGTCATTACCTATACATAATATCTTTCGTTTTCAACTATTTTAAAGCTGCTAAAGAGCTTTGTTGCCAATACCGATCTGACTTCGTTTTTAGTGACACATAGGTGGTGTAAGGTGTGCAAAATTTAAAGAAAGTAAAAGCGTTTAATTTTTGCATTTAAATTCTTAACAATTATCGCGTTGTTGAATACTAAACAGCTCTGCTAGAATTATTGTAACTATAACAATTCGATAAACAATTACATGTATACTTAAAATATGTAGCTATATTTTAAATTTCAAAAGATCATTATGATACGTTTTTGTTTTATTTTCATTAATTTGAGCTGTTGCGTTCCGGAAATCTGCTTTTATATTGTCATATCTATATAGGTTAATTTTTGATCGGGAGTGGTTTTTACTGATACTAAATTACTTATATTTATCTTAAGAGGATTTATTTCCTGCTGCGGATGTAGGTATTTTATCTATTTTCGTTTTGCAATGAAATTTTTGCCTGATCTAAAGCTAATTTAAGTTTTGGGCTGAGGTCAACGCAGTTATCAAGTTGTAACATAGTTTTGGCTTTGGAGTTGTAGTATGGGCCTTTGGAAAATTAATTTTGTGCACTATTCCGTTCGAGATATGTTTGTCAGATTGAAAATATCTACACCGATCGGTTAATCAGCTCGAATTGCCATTTTGAGTTTTATGCGTGAACCGAATCCATCTTCACTCTACCCATCGACCCTCGACATTCGGAAAGCTAGTCGTTTTTTTTAACTCGTTGTTCTTACCACTCGCATGAAGGTTGCAAGTCGTAATGGAACCACCGCGGGTGCTTTGCTAACCGAACAAAACAGTTATCGGATCCGTCCGTTTGCTTAAATTTTTGTTGATATGTTTCTTAATGGTTGTCAGCTGGACCGTCATACTATCCACTACACTACAGCTGTCACTTGCCAGGCTGTTATATACCTCGACGCGAGATGTCATCCACGCATGCGTCTCTTTTTCAATTTAATGCGTCATTCGATCATCACATGTTATTGACCAATTCATGTTGGTGTGTTTCGGGTCTAAAAGCCCAACAACAATACCACGTCTACCGGAAACGAAGGGAGTGGCAAATAAACGTGAAAAAGTCAACACACACGGGTGATAAGTTTCCTTCGTCCGGCCGAGTCTGCTCTGGAGTGGTGGATGGCTTTGTAATTGGTTGCAAATTTTCAGGAATTTTTACAAACTATTAAAATTTTGGTGTAATTGCTCTTATTTGCACTCGGTATTCCCCACTAAAATGCAAAATTCTTTCCAATCCTTCTGCAAACGCTTTTCGTCGCAGCTAACATACAAAGCTAAATCCTCACTTGTTTTCATATACATTTTTGTGTTCTCTAAACACACCGTGGTGTGGATTACTCGCTAATCAGTGTGGTCGTTGGGATCGCAGCGAGTAGACAAAATGCAATGTGCGAGAGTTGTGAAAAACCAACCACCATTTCATGATTCTATGAGGAGCGCGATGGGTTAGTTATTGTGGCCATTTGGATTAGAATTAAATTTTTATAGGTTGCGTTAAGCGTCTGGTTACTATGCGAAAAATTAAACCCTTACAGAAAACTCGAAATGAGAAAATTTTTAACCTATATCGTGGGATAAGTTCTTGATCCTAAAAATAGTGTACCTATTGATATACAATTCTTTCGAAATACATCAGCTACAGAATCTTGGACAAATCTGAAAATCTTGGCATATTTGAATTAAGTGAACAAAGGCTGCCGAGGGAAGTATTGACTTCAATCTAGTTATATCAACGTTTTCTCAATGGTAAGGATTACGAAAAATCTTCCGATTGTGAGTTTGTTTCCATGGATAAAGCAGCATTACCTCAAAATTTATCACCAATTCCATCAAAATTGTTGAAAATCTTCATTTCCAATCTTCCAGTGAATCTGATAATGATGATAGTTCTTCTGATAACGAAGATACCCAAAACAAACAAAATCCATAGTACTAGTTACTCCAGCTGTACCACCACAAGTTCTGGCAGCTGCTGTTGCAGAACATACTTCAAATGAACCGAAAACATATGCAAATTTTTTCTAAATCAATCAATTCACCATCAAACAGTGGAGGATTTGTTCCTGTGCCTCCAGTTCAGGGCCAAGCAATAACTCAAATTATAATCATCAGGATCAATAATCGCAGTACTGCCCGCTCGAGGGACATCACTAGCAATCATGTAATGAATTCCAAACGACAAGCTAATTCGAATTCAGTGCATCATAAATAGATTGGGTACCCTCGTTATAGTAGGAACTTTGTCTGAACTACAGTTGGCAACAGGAATAATTTTGTAAGTCTTTTAATTTTACTTAACTTACGTATTACGTGCAATTTGGAGAAAACAAACTTGAATAATCTATACTAAAACAAACTCAAAATTTTGTCTTCTAAGTATGCAAACTCCTGCATTCGTTTATATTTCATTTAATAATTCGTTATATAGTGCATTAACAATAGATAAATAAAATAAGTTACATTCCATGAAATTACTTTTAAAAACTTATTTTAATTACTAGATTTTCATTAGGTTTAATGATCGCAAATTTATATATAAAACTAAAGGGCAATTTGAATCACCATTGTTACTGAAATCTACTCGTATTTTACATGTTTGGCTTGCGGACCAAATAATTGGTTTTATAGTTAAATTAAAGCCCTAAAGTTTATTTTTGTGTTGATTAGAAAATTCGAAGAAAAAAAAAAACAAAAGCTAAAATATTATACTTTTACTATTACCAACTTTTGTCATTATATTTGAGTTGACATCTTTTTTTATCACATACTTAGCACACTATAGTTTGATTAATTTTTTTCATATGTAGACAATATTTCTAAATTGTTAAATCTATATATTGTTCAATCAAGTAATTAGAGTAAAAGAAAAAGAGTAAACAATCAAGTTCAAGTAATCGAACATTATCTTATAACTGGAAAGGATCATCCCCCCTATTGCTTAATCAGGTAGGGTAATCGCCAGACGTCACATCCTGTACTTGTTATAAATAAGTTTTTTTGTGAAATAAAATTTGATTTGTGTATCTCTCTAACCATGTTGTTCAGTTAATTTTCAACGGAAGGGGCGGCGATGATGGTAACGCAAGGTGAGTTACTGGCCTAGGTCAGTGAAGGTTAATTGGTTGGACGGCATGATACAAGGGGAGTGGCATCTCTGGATATCAGGCACATTGGCAATGTGTCATTGGTAATTTGTTTCTTTTCAGGTGTGGTAGTTTGTTTGGTTTCTTACCAAATTAAGTTTTATTTCAAGCTTCATGAATCGGCGTTGCCCTTGGCTATGTGTGTTGCCTGGGTAAATATGCATAGAGACAAGGGCAGTCAACTGAAGGGTTGAGTACCCTCACAATTTCTCTCCACAAAATCTTCCAACTTTTAAGTTGCTCTGTGGTAATGGTGCATAGTCTTTTCCGTTGAAAGTATTTGTGTCCGTATTTCTGGCGGCACTGTCCTCGTGCGCCGCACGTTTTATTCGTTTTGCCCTAAGCCGTAACGTATGATGTTGTCAGATAATGTCATTGGCTGCGTGCAAGTGACACTTACTCTTTGTACCACCGCGTCAGTGCGCGCCTTATTTCAGATTCCAGGTCGTTAATGGCCCCAACAATTTGAGAATTTGTTATATTTCTGTCCCTAGAGTTTGGTTTTCGTAGTAGTTCGTGCCTTAGTGTGCTATTAAATAGGTCAATGTTCTTTTGGGATAGTTAAGGAAGGTTTCGGTGTTAGTTTAACAAAGGAGTCACAGCGCACCTTGATTTCTATAGCCATGTGGGTCGCATTCATAATCCAAGGTTTTGAGGAAGTTTGGATGGTTTGCGTGAAATATTATCTTTATGTGTAAGCATGCGAAATATGTCTATGTAGGAGCTAATGCGCGGGAATGAGTGTCGGTGGAGCGATGTTCAGGTTCAGCGGCTTAACCAGTCGTTGAGTTTGTCCTGTTTGTGTCGCACGTTGTGCCACCCCAAGTAGTGTGACTAGAATTGAGGTCACCCGCCACGATATTCCCGCCCGGTCCTAGTTTACGTAAAATTTTGTCATTCTCTCCCGCAATGAAGGGGTTCCGTCCTGGGTTATAAAGTGATGCTATGTGGCGTAGATCGATTTTGATCACTGTGGCCTGACAATTTTATGACAATTTTTTGTCTTAGAAGTATGGCGGCCCCATCCCCGTCACGTCCTTCTGTTTTGTCAAATAATGTGATATCTTTTGAACAAGATATTATGTCTGGGTATAAGTTTGTGTTTCACCACCATACATATGTTCATTTGTATTTGTTTGGAAATGTTAAGGTAGTGTTGTCTTTCATTGAAACTATGGAATTAACATTGATAAGTATATATTTAACGTCTCTACTCATTGCACCAAAGATTAAAATGCAGCTCAAACATTGCCTGGTTTTATTTATTTTCATCTTTGAGGTTTGAGTATGTGCTTCTAAAATCTAGTATTTCGCTTACGCAGATCAGTAACCTTTTTCCGACTAGTGCAATGCATTTTTTTCTATGAATTCGTCATTTTGTTGGGTTGTCTTTTGTCGTTTAGTTGGTTAGCATAGCTCAGTCTAGTTACGAGGTGTACTAACGGTCTTCGCCTTGATTTTAGTGTTGGGTCTAACTTGTCTTGCTGCCCTGTTTTCTTTTAGCTTTGCTATTATTTCTAATTTTTGTCATTCCTGCTGGATGCTGCATGTCCTCAATATTGCAGTTGACACACCTAACCCTGTGCTTGCAATTCTGTTTCCGTGTCCGTCGTGTCGTTTGTTTCCATTTGATGTTCTGTGTTCTTGGTGGGATCTAGCAGTTCCCAGATGCGTGACTGTGACCATACTTTATGCATCCGTTGGCCTTATGTGCAGTTTGCGGCCAAATGTGAACCTCTGACAGTTCTTACATTGTGTTCCATCACCACTTTTAGGAGTTCAGCTACAGAGTCTCTTGTGATTTGCATTAAATATTTCTTGTAGCCAAGCTTTCTTAGTCCATTTATCCTCATGTTAAGGTTGAGTGCGTTGAATTCAGCTAAGATGTCCGTCGGTTCGTATTCTGGTAGAAGTTTATTTATTACCACGTTATATGGTTTGTCCTCATGAAGTGTATGCAGAAATGTATGTTTTGTGTCTTTCTGTATGTTAGTATTTTTTCTGTTCCTCAATCGAGAACGATTTGATGTATGTCGCATTTTAATTTTTCATATTAAATGCGAAGAATTTATGTCCGAGACTCAAGCTTTTTTTGAATCGAGTATTCGTTATATACAATAGATCCTTAAAAGTCTTTGCACGCTAACCTTCGTTTATTTTGTTGTTGTTTTTGTGTTTGCTTTAGTGTTATATTATCATCCTTCTTAATTTTGACTGTTGAGTGCTGATTGAAGTATTGTGCAAGTTGTGGAAGTATCGAAATTTTGTAGTTTTTTTTCGAATGCGCTTGCATCCTTTTTGGCTTTCTTTCGAATGCGCTTGCACCCTGTTTTCTTTGCGTTCAATTTACAAAGAGCGCTTCCTTCGGATTGCGGCATTTTCTCTTGTATATTGAAATGGGCGTGGCTAACCTTTTGGTAAACATTCAGTTCATCGTTTGATTTCTTACGTTGATGGCATTGTTCCTTCGTGGTTTTCGCTATTCAGAAGAGCAAAGCTATTCCCCGTAGCACTCGGTCAGTCATTACCAGACGCTGTAGTTAAATTTATTGTTATTGCTTTTGTAGAAATTGTTGTTGTGCTGCGTACTTATCTCTACGGGATGTTTTCTTCAGCTTTAAGGTTGCGATATTAGATTTTGATACACTTTGACCGGTTGTTTGAAACCGTTGTACTTATGCATATGTATATTTATTTCACTTCACATAACAAACTGGAGACTCAAAATCGTTTGAAACTTGAAGGTTTTGAATAAGCATATAAGGACTCCTTCAGGCCACCAGAGAACAGATCCATTTCGCTGCGTAGCATAGATATCTCTTCTGTCGCCAGCATTGACTTGTTCCTTACAGCTTATATAGCTTGGGATAAGTCGATTTATTTATAACAAATTTTTTAATTTAATAATATAATAAAGTGTTGAATAGAAATTGCTACGAGTTTTTGTATTATGGAGAACTCGACCAACTTTTATGTATGAGCGCTTGAGTTGAGGTCTACACATAATATAACACTTTCATACACTATCACTACTTTTTATTGCTATAAGCATGAGAAGCCTGCACTGAAATCTTAGAAATTACAGCATTGTATTTCAGCATTTGTAGAATATCGTGAGAATATGGCAGATAACATATATTGGAACTACGATGTTCGATGCATTTTCTTAGATTACGTGGCCAGCATCCATCCAACACTATTATTTCATTACTTTAGTGACTGATATGTAAGATCGCAATGGCATCTTGTAAACGCCAGTAGTTAAATCTTTGTTTCTGAGGCACGCATGAGGTAGGAGCGATTAGAGATTCGTGGCTATTTGTTACCACTACCATTCTTTCACCACGTGTCCGCAGTTGAGGTTTCTGTTCTGCCAAACTGGTTTTTCAACTATTTGTATGGTCTGACGCTGTTAGTAAGCAGTGGAATTACCTGTTACACAAAGCGTAGTGTGGGTTCAAAGTTTTGGGCGCTGTTTGATAGTGGTTGAACCGTATTGTTCCCAAGTAAATTATTGAACAGATACTTCAATTGTCTCAATATATGTATATATGTATATATATATATATATATATATATATATATATATATATATATATATATATATATATATATATATATATATATATATATATATATATATATATATATTTATTTATTTATTATTTAATTTTATTTTGTAGATTTTCTCCGTAAGGAGAGCGATTGAACTTAAAACATTTGCAAAATAACATACGTAATAATACTAAATACATTCAATTATAAATAATCATTGTCATTTCTTCTTCTTTCTGCATGATCTCTTCATTAATTCACACTGTGCGATTTTCCTTTCGTCAATCTATGTTTTTCCCATGGTCCGTTGAGGATTATGTTGAAATTTTTCTTTATGTACTTGTGTCAGAACGTGTTCCTGTCATTTATGTAGATTTCTGAATTTGAATTGTTATATATATATATATATATATATATATATATATATATATATAGTATATGATATATATATATATATATATATATATGTATATATATATATATATATAATATATATATATATATATATATATATATATATATATATATATATATATATATATATATATATATATATATATATAATATATATACAATGTATATATATGTGTGTATGTATTTATATTTATCAACATATGTACATTAACTATATACATATATATACATATAAAACAGCATTCAAACATTATCAACAAATCATTACCTTCCATCTTCAAATTATATTTCCCTATTTATTAACTATGGATGCAGAATTTATTGTTTATTTAGCCCAAAATGTGTCACACACTTTATTTTTAGCTAAAGCATTTTAGAAAGACAAAAAGAATTAGTTAAACTTTGTCATGACTGTTTTTACTTCTATCTAAACGAAGGTCTTTAAATTAGTTTATAATTTATTTTCATATTTATAGCTGATTTCTTCATTAAGATGTTAAATACAAAAATTCAGTTTTTAAACCCTAGTTTTCGTTTTCATTACGTAACAATTGTTTTTATATAAAATTTGTATATGCTTTCAATCCGTTCCCTTGAATTCTCAGTCAGAATCCAAAAGTATTACTTTTTCTGCAAGTTCTAATTTCTTACAAATAGTTTTTAAGGAAATTGACAAAACACAAATCCTTCATATATCGACTTGCTGCCAGGGTGCCATATTGTATATAGCTACACGTACACGCATCAGAGAAAAAAAAGATTATACTTTACCACATTTCTTTGCAGAATTTTTGCGAAATTTTGCACATTAGTTTCTAGCGCTTACAATAAACAGGGCAGTTCTTAATGTTGATCTGGAAAAGTAAACCAAAAGCAGCTAAACAGTATTCGCTATGAGAGCTTAGCCACTCTTTGTGATTTCTCGGACCAACTACATCCTTTCTTTGGTCTATATCATTAGTTTTGAAAATGACATTACGTGCGCCTCAGTCTTAGGGAAAGATTTTTTAGTTTGTGTTTCGTGAATTCGAAATGCATCCAATCGCTAAAATGCAGTTTTGAAGGTGAAGTGTAATTTTATGTAATATACTTTTATTGTAAAAAACCGTAAATATAAAGCACACATGATTTTTGAAGCATGAGTGCGACTATTATTTGAAACACTACCAAACTAATACTGACTACTGAATTGATGTTTTGAATAGTTGAGTCACAGCAGTGGCCTTACTGTTATCGAGCATTCAACTAGTTAAGTTTTCAAAACCCAGTTGAAAGTGTTTGTTTTATATATTTAAAAGCATTTTTGTCTTCCATATTTAACTAGGAAAATAAAATTAAGCAAATATATAATTTTTAAACATATATAATATATAATTTTTCTATACAGTTTTTATTTTTATTAAAAATTTGCACTTACAAACTTTCTTGTTTTTATAGACCGGAGCACCTTAAAATTCTCTACCCGTTTCAATTATATATCTGTGAGAGAAAGAAACTTGTGTTGTTATTTAGAATACCTCTGTTCTCAAGGCAACTATTATTTGCAAAGTTGGACTTCATTATCCTGAAAAGACTTCATTAAGACCTCAAATAACATTCAAAGGAATTCAATGAAAGTCATATCTGACCGAAATTGGCTGTAGTATCTGAAAACACACGACGATTGAGTTCTAAGGCCTGAAAACAATCGGCACTGCAAACCAAAACCACGAATTTTTCTGGTGTTTCTATCCTTCTAAATGTTAAAGCTCAATCCTAATTTGTGGCGCCCAAAAATCCTGGACAATGCGTTTGCCAAAATCAGCCGGCAAAACGACCACGCGTATCGCGATATCCTGTCCGCATCGCCAACCAACCACTTCGCGACGAGAGCGCGGGCTAATCATAAATATGCCCCCACTTCTTTTCATTAAGGGTGTATTCGGTTTAGCATTCCTCTGTTCATCTGTTTTCATATTGTATTCTATTCTTAGCATTTTACTGGTTCGTAAGTCTCAGCATGCATTCACCTTTCTCACTATTCAGAATGACAAAAATGATATTTGCCAACTGTCAAAATCGCGTTCGTGTTTATATTGTTGAAAACTATAATGGACTCTGAAATGTAGATACTATTATTTTGTTCATATAAAACTATTTTAAATACATGCAGTTTGTAAAACCAAGCTTTATAGTCTTTTGTGCGGAAATGGTCGTGAGGAAAGGGACCGAACAAATATTTTGAATCTGATACAGTACCATTTAAACTCTGTTCAAATTTATTATTAAACAATAAAATGTTAGTAATCGTCAGCTAAGTAATTCCCATTTGTATTGTATTTTACTTACGATATATTTTTAAATATGTTATGTAAGTTTTGTTTTTAATTATTTAAGTGCCCATAGAATTATAAACGTTTATACAAGTAGTCAACAACTATGAATACCATTTGGTAATGTTTTCTACCAGTATCTTCAAACTTTGCATGTGAAATTAAATATATTTAACTCATACATAAAACTATTACCGATAATGAAGTTTTGTAGGCAGAAACATAGTAAATATAATAATTTTAATATAAATAAGCATTCTTTTAATTCCGTCTTGCGCGCCTGCATGAAATGATTTTGTACATGGATTTCTTTTTTGGCAAGTCTTCAGTAGCAGACAGAAGAATAAGAAATATGTCTTACGCCCAGAACCAAAATCACGGTGGCGTCCGTCAACACTGGAGAAATATTATTGATTTCATGTGTAAAAACATTATAAAAGTTGGTATACTGTGTGATACCTTTCTGAAAGTGTTCCCAAATTTATTTTGTCGGTGTTCCTTGATTTAAATCAAACATTTTTCAAAGTTAAAACAAATTATTCAAAATTTAAGGACGCCGGAGTTTGTTTTGATTTTGTTCTTTTGGTATTTTTCTTTTTATTCCGAAATCATTTTATATTCATTCTGTTATTTTTATTCTGACAGCTATTCTATTCTTTCTATTCTGAATAAGAACGAGTAAACGAATGCACTATAAAATACAATTTTAGTCAAATTTGTTTTATTAACAGTGATACGCAACGACTTAATGTGGCGAAGTAATAATCTATATGCGTTTCTCTGCATGCAAATTCAACAAATGGTATTGGCTGTCAAGTACCGATTATTATCTTAGAAAATCACGTTGTTCTTTCTGCTTAAATTTTATTAAAAGATATTTCAGAATGGCGAAGTAAACATATAGCCCACCGAGCATATTATGAATTTTTTAATGCTTTAAGCCCGGTATTTAGTTCCCCATTGCAATGTCATTGGAAGTTTAATTGCAAATGCGTATCATAATCATAGCAATAGAGACCTTCCTACGATATTCAAGAGTTCACATTTTATAAGTAGTTTCTAAATCACCAATATGCTTTAAAAAGTTAACTAGCTTAAGAAAATTCACTTACCAAATGACGAAAATATAAGATTTAAATGAATAATAAATAAATCGAAGAAAATTCCATGAAGGTATAAGCAAACAAATTCCGAGAAACCAAAGATCCGATAAAATTGAACTGTCTATCCGCGAACAAATCGCTTATAATTTAATACTAAGATGTTAATTTTAATATTAATATTTCTATAAAACAGAGTATGTAAAGGAAGAATTTACGCGAAATAACTCTTTAAAAATTCCTAAAATATATTTTCTGTGAAGTGGATATGGTTGCTGGCAAATGTTTTAAGTGAATAAATGAACAATCATTTAAAAACAGTAGTTTGAAATTAAGCTATCATATACGACGAGCATTAGCATAGGGTAATAACAACCTCGGTGTTTATTTAACCATTAAAACTAATCTTTTGAACTCAAAGTGAAAATTTTTATATCATACGTATACAATATTCTGAACATCTTTCTCGATGAATTTACTAATAAAAATCTCGTTTCATTAAGAAGTTTTAGATGCTTTTAAATTTTGTAGCATAATTATTGGGAAACTGATTTCAAATTTTTAATTTAATTAAAATTAATAAAATTTTATTTATTTATTTTATTTTATTAATTTTTAGTTTTCAAAAAAAACTCGCCGCTATTATGAAATCCCAAAAATTTTGTTTGAAGGTAAAATGCGTATTGCGTAATACTTAAGGCTTAACCGTTAAAATAAAACAAAAATTTAAATGGTTAAAAACTGATTGCCTAAGTTTCATGTAATTTAAGAATGCTTAATCGAATTCACTGCTTTAAGAGCCAAGCGACTTATGACCGTTTTACAAATTTTTTATTTTTCCGTCAAAATTTAAAGCAAACGACATCAGAAAACAATAAATTTATTTTAATTTCAAGCGCTCTCTGGAAATTAATACAAAAGCTTTCTACAGCCATCTTTTATAAAAAGCTTCACCTAACTCCCAATATTGGTATTTACAGCTTAATTTCAGTCGCTGTGTTCCTTTCCGGCGAAATTTTTAATAATTTTTTCCCTAGTTTGCTTAAAAGCAAAGTGAAAAGCGATACTGTTTAAATCCCCATCCGTTTTAAAACGTTAAAACCTTCTTGGCAGTAAAAGTGTTTTTCCGAAAGTTGGAACACCAGGGTTTAGCGTATTTGACTCATAAATACCTTACCCTTTAAAATTCTGTCAAAATCTATTGAGCCGTTTCAGAGACCGATCTGATAAATTTATAAACGTAAACCAAGCCCGTTTATTTAAAACCTGTAAAGAAGCCTATTGAACGCGGATTTTCAAAAAACATGCGGCAATTTAGAGTCCAAACAAAACATGCGACCACGTCAGTAAATACAAATATTGCGTTGGTAGTCAAATGAGCACGAAATAAATCTCTATTTTAGTGAGTTTTTCTTTTCTTTGACTATTATTCTGCCTGTGCAACCACAAATATTTCTGACTCAAACAAAACATCCAAAGAAGCGCAAACGCGAAAGTAGAGAAAACAAATGTATATTATTTTTACTCACCATTCAACAAATAACTATTTTAATCGATTTTGGTTTGCCTTTATTTAAAAAAAAAGTGGTTTTGCATGAGTCAACCAGTGTAGCAACCTCTTCCAATCTGTCAGTAATCAAATTAACTTCCACCTATTATGACCAGTAAGAGTGGTTTAGTTGAGCTAGCGATTCTCTTTGAAAAATTTCATTTTGACAGATTCGATAAGCTATTTTAATTTTAACCATTTAGTTGATTTTATAAAATTGTTGTCTTAGGGCTTAATTATAATGCGCAGGCCTGTATGTATAATTAAATGTTCAAAGAAGTAGTGAATGAATCATGTTCCAACATAAGCTTGCATCATTCTCACGCACTCACAAGATTCTGATAGAAAGAGCATTTGTATTTGAGTATTGACAGATGCTTCTGTTGAGCCATACAAATGGCATAAGACTCTGTGACCGAATTTAACGAAACTCTCTAATATTTCATTAAAACTACGTTCATAAGGGTTTGTAATTTTTCTCACGCGCATGTTCTGCATATGTGCATTACATGCCTTCAAGATGGTTGGGATGTAGTGTCAATATCATCTTCATATCATTTATACACGAGACCGTAATACACAGCAGAAAATGACGAAGACTCTAACTTAAGAACTTTATATTTGAGTTTCTGTGTAACAACTTTCTAATTAATGATTTATTAATAATTAACTTTGTTAAAACGAATAAACATAAGACAAGGAGACATTTATACCTTTTGGTTATTACGCAAATGTAACCCCCAATAACTGACTTCTGCTAACCGTCATCAGCTTTCCTCTCAATGCTTTTCAAAATCTTCATTGCTAGCTGTAGAGACCTCTATGTAACAATTCATAACTCACTTCACATCTCCTGTCTTACAGTTGATAGTTTCTAAGCTGTTTAGTGTACGGATTTTCCATATCGCGTCACATGAGAAATTGTGCTTTCACTTCATGTGTCGCTTCTCTCTAATCATTCATCATGATGTACCATGTTTTCGTTTTTACCATCGCGTTTGTCAAGCCTTCTGTGTCCCATTTGGTTCACACTTCCCAAATCTGCTTCATCATCTGAAATTTATACAAGTATAACCTGTTTTTTCTTATGTTATTTCCTTTGGTTAATTGAACATGATATGAGTTAAATGTACTTCTAGCTGTTATTACTTTTCGTAACACTAGAGGCTTATCTAAGTTTTACGAATGAATACTTGATTTCCGGCTTTTAAGGGTTCCAGGTTATTCCCATTTTTATCATGTTGAATTTTTGGTCCATTGCCTTTCTTGCAATTTTCTGTATTTTTTGCATCACGGATAATTTTTCATTATAACATTTCTTTGGTAAGAAACCGCCTGTATTATATCCAAATAAAATGTCATTTGGTGATCCTACTTTATCGGAGATAGGAGTGTTTCTGTATTCTAAAAGGCCAAGTCCTGATCCTTGCCACACAATTCCAACTTTTTGAATACATTTTTACAGTCGCAATGTGTCTTTCCATCATTTCATTCGATCTTGGGCACGTCGGTCTAGACGTGACATGTAAAATTTTACGATTCGCAAATTCCTTCATGATCATGTTGACAAAGTAAGTTCTATTATCTGATAAAATGTGTTGGTATACCAAGCCTGGAGAAAATTGACTTTGATCTTTGAAACAATGGTCACACCATGCATGTCTTCCAATTTTTCCAGCTTAATATATTTGCTGAAATAATCCACCACAAATAGCCATTCCCCGTTTTGAAAGTTGAGTAAATGTATGCCGACCATTTCCCACTTCCGTTAGGAATTTGATTTGAAATCAATGGCCCTTTATGTTTGCATTTTTGTATGTTGCACATGTTTGACAACAGTATGCTAAGTCCTCAATCTGTTATTTCATGTTGGGCCAGAACAATATTTTGCGAGCGCGTACTTTGCATTTTTCAGTCCTGAGACGAGTATAAAGTATCTTTTTAACATCTCCTTCCGGAACTTTTTCAGAACGACTATTCCTTAAGATTTAAATACCAATCCATCAGTTAAATTCAGTTTTTCTAAAAATTAAAATAAGGCTTTATTATGTCCGAAAGTTTTGACTTCTGTTCGGCCAACCTTTTGAATATATTTGATCAATAATAGAGTTTCTCCGTCAGTCTGAAATTCTTTTTGAAATTTTTTGTCTTGTCGAATGGTAGTTGGAAAATTGTTTATTAACAGGCACACTTGTGCTTATACATCTTTTCAATATCAGAAGTTTCATCCCAAATATATGAGCGAGATAAGGCGTCAGCAAGAACTAATTCCTTGGCTGGTTTATATTGAACCGTAATATCAAAATTTTGAAGCTAGAGCCTCATTTTAGTAGTCTGGAAGGACACTCGTTTGAGGGTTTCTCATTTTTGATTCTTTGGCTTGTAGTCACTTTTAATTTTACAGCTACCCAAAATATATTGTTTAAAGCTGTTGCATGCGAAGCTGATGACTAAAGTTTATTCAGATGCTGACGATTCCATATGACATTCGCAAAAATTTGAATATTCCAAAGGGTGTATTGAACGTAGTTAAATTTGTACTATTTCCTATGAGCTTGATTTGCCAAAAATCCTTTTGTCCGCATCTAATGTGCTAAATACGTTTGCACCAGATATCCTTGCACATATCTCTTCAAATGTAGGTGTGTGAAAATATTCTCGTTGAATGTTTTATTTAAGTTTATAGGATCTAAACACAGCCTTAATAAATTATTTGGCTTTCTTACTATAACCAGGTGATCAATTTGCCGGTTCATCAACTATTTGTGTTATAAGATCTCCTGTATTTTTCTTAGTTCCAACTTTAAGGGTTCTAAAATCGCTATGTTGTTTGAGTTTTTCCCATCTTCTTTATCAATATTCGTATCAGAGATATTTGATACATCAAAATTTTTTTTTATCAAGAAGTGTATTATTTTGGTTACGTTGTTTTGTTTGGCTGTCGTGGTGACAAACACTGGTAGTTCTTTTAATTTCCCACAGTCTATAGTTATTCGGCTTAGGGCATTCTCCGTGGTATTGCTTTCCTTGGTACATATACCATTGTTAAATTGTACTTCTGCAAGTCTCCTGTCAAAATCCCACCCGTCAAAAAGGGACGATCTGCACTGTTTACGGCCCGCACTATAACCAAAGTTGTTTCTCAATAGTGCTGTAGTTCCGTTCCGCCTAATTTGATGTTTTGTTGGCATATGCCACAGGTTGTCTATTTGCTAGATTGCTCCCAAAGCAGAATCTGATGTCCGTTCGAAGTGTGAATTTGCCATCGAAATAAGGAAACGCCAACACTTTTGCACGGACAAAATTTCCTTCAGTTTATCAAATACCAGACATCAAAAGTTTGCCAGTCCTCGTTGAAATGAAAAACTACTTTTTTAAAAGATTATTTAGTGATTTTGCTACTGCCACAAAATTTGGTTTTAATTTTCTGTAGTAGTTAGCAAAGCTCCCGCATGACCCTACTTCCTCAGGATTTGGTTTAAGACCACCTTGATATAACGTGTCCAAGATATAGCAGTTCTTTTCTCAGAAAAGCACATTTTTCAGTGTTAATTTTAAGTTGACTTTTCTTACTCTTCAAAAATTGTAATTCAATTTGTGTTGTGTTACTTTACTGTCCTGCCAAAATGATGATGTCATCGAAATATACTAAACACAGATTGAGTAAGACCCGCAACACTATGCTCTTGATTCTAGAAAATACTGATGGAGAAATTTTAAGCCCATTGGAAGTTTTTTAATTGGAAATGTCTATTTGGTGTAGAAAAGGTCGTTATGGGTCTAGAATTCTTAGAAATTTTCCCTGATAATATCCTTGGCTTAAGTCAATAGAGCTGTACACCATAGTATTTCCCAGTTTGTCGTATGAGTCAATAATGTTTGGCATTGGAAATCTGTCGACCTCAATCTGTTTGTTAACCTCTGTAGTCTATCACAAGCCTTAATTTCTTTTCTTCAGTAAAGGGTCTTTTTCTTTGAAACAATAAGTACAGGACTTGACCATGGGGAGTGCTTTTTTCTGCACACCCTCTTTAAGCACTTTATCAGTCTCTTTCTTTATTTGCTCCTCCTGTCCGTGAGGAAGGCGATATTGTTTTTATATATTGGTGTTGTGGCTGGCTTAGCGTTATATTGGCCTCACTAATGGGAGTTTATGTTAAAGAATCACCCTTAAAATGAAATATATCTTGACATTTTTACAGATACAGATATCTTAAATATTTCTTCACTGTTGAAAGTTTCAAAAACTAGGCCGATTTCGCTGGTCGTTGTTTGATCCGCTTGTCTGTTGCCAGCGCCTTTTACTCGGCTTTTTTCGACCAGTTATGTGCCGGTCCATTTTGTTGTCTAAAATTATTATAATTATGGTACTCCTGTCCCCGTTCAAAACAGTTTCTTAATTGATTGCTATTATTTCTATGCCATTGTGGCCCTAAATTATTATTTTATTTAAGTTTCGATTAACTGCACCCTAGTTGCTATGAAATTCTTGAGCTTCGGGACGATCTGCAAATCTAATTCTTCTCTGCCTGTCCGGTGACTGGTCAATATATCTTATTGTCTCTTGTTTTGGTTCTAAGACTGCGCTTTGGTCTTACTAATAAATGTTGAACAGCATCCTGTAACTTGAAGTGTCGTGCACAATCGAGTATTATTTGATCTTTCACTGACTCCTCTTTTAAGTAGCTTAGCCCTCTTCTGTAGTTAGCTGCAACTAGAGTTTTACGTGCGCTTTCACCTTGTAGACCTGCCTCTAGTTCATTGGTTTATGAACAAGATACTCGCTTGTATCTCCTAAGGCTCCTTGAGCTCTGTTTTACCTGTCGACTTTGCACTTTATTATCTCAAGTGATTCTTAAAGTCCACACTAACTTATAAGTAAGGCTTTTAATTCCTGAAGTATCATTGGTCTGCTTACGCGCATTTTGTTGAAGATCTATTTCAAATTTAACATTTCTACAAAATGTAACAAGCGTAACCTTGCCTGCCGGCTAGTATGTCGTGATCAAATTCAACGTTATTTATAAAGTTTCGGATAGGCTCGCCTCTTTTGTTATCTTCATTACAGGTTAAAACAGGAAGCTTTTGAGCTTTTGAACAAATATATTGATTATAGTCATGCTGTTAATTGGTGAGGGGTTGGAGTGTTAGTGTATGAAATGGTAAAATAAATAACTTAAATTTCTATTTTTTTAAAAAAAAAAAATAAACCTGTGTCGTGTTAAGTATGCGGTCGCCTTCCATTCTACCATAGTGATCATGATGTTCTATTTACGTTAGTTCTCCTTGATGAGGTTAGATTTCCGAGAACTAGTATCAGATGAAGTATAACGATTATTAAATGAATTATTGGTAAAAGATCCGAACAGGCGGCTATGTGGTGGTCGCAAGGTGGTGGTAAAACTAAATCACATTCATTTTTCTTGTATTAATTGTACTGATTTGAGCAGAAAAGAGTAAACATAAATTCATTTGCAATTTCTATTTTGTTTTAAAATGTTTTTTATTTGTTTTGTTTGTGCAGAGTCCTCCGCCATTTAAACCTCTAATAGAGTTTGGATATAGACACGAAATATTTCGACAAAGAAATAACACGTGAAGTGTAGAGTTGATACCACCTGACGAACGCACTTAGGATCGATTCGATTAAAACTTTATTTAAAAATTTAATAATTGATTTATTTTTCTCGAAGATGAAATTGATTAAACACAAATTAAAAAAGTAAATACGATCATAGTTTCTAGGCAAAATTTAAAGTTGAAATAAGTTTTTTTTTCGCTTATCGTCTGACGTATCGACTATGTGTGGGTATAACTTAGACCCTAAGGCCTTCAAAAACAGATCGATAGAAAATATTTGTGTTGATTTTACAAGTTTGAAATATATTAAGACTGAACGCAGAAAATATATTTTTTGTTCAAAGCAAAAAAGTAAAACGATTTGCATACATTTTAAATTTCCGAAATTATTATTCATTCATAATTGTATTTCTTACAACGTGTAACTCTCAATTAAACTAACTTTTTTTTAAACTCTTATTTAAGTTCAAATAAAACTTACAACGTCAGAGAACGTGACGGAAGTTTAGATGGCAAAAAACATCAAGCACCGTTAGATTTTCTGTAACTGCAATTGACTTTAAATTTATATTATACTAGCTGTTTCCTCGTGCATTTTAAGTAAGTTTAGTTAACTTAGAGTAACATAAAATCAAAATCATAAATCAAATTTCTGTAGAGAAACCTATTTCATTAGAATTGGTTTTCTCGTGCCTTTTAAATTTCGTTTTCTCGTGCATTTTAAGTTAGTTCAGTTAATTTAGGAGCAAGCGTTAATGGAATGCCATGAACGACAGCAGTGAAACTGTGGGTAGATGAAATGGCTACTGATCCAAGTAACCCTTGTTATATATTTTAAAACAACAAAGCAGAGGAAAATGAGTTAAGACTTTCTGAAAGGAAGACTTTGTGACACTATAATGACAGCTTCCTAAAAAGATCTGCTTAAAAAATACGGAATGGATAAAATATGCATTGACAGCACGCAAAGGCTTAATCCATACAGTTTTATTCTTCACTCACTGTTGGTTATAGATGTTGCGGCTAACGGGACCAGTTTCGAATCAACGTTTGCGTTCATGGCACGTTACAAAAACTGGTTGCAAAATCTTTCAAAAATCAAATCCTCTGAAAAAAAATTTGTATTCAAAGCTATTACAAGTGGATGAGCTTTTGTCTAGATAATTTCAAGAAAATGTTTGAAAGTTTTTCAAAACGATCAAAAAACTGTGTTAACCGCCCTGAGAAGACATATTGCTATATAGATTGGGTTAAGGAATAAATGATAATATGGAAGTCATTCCATTAAAGGTTTAAATATCACTATTTGGATGAAAAATAGCAAAACGTTTAGATATCGCCATCAACGCCCTATTGGGATTCGTTTGAGACCAGTTCTTTGACCGAATTTTAAAGAATACAAAAATGTACCTTCTAAGAAAATGAAGATGCTCTCCATAAGTCACAAACAAGGTCCGAAGAATAATGCGATTTCTTCAGAAAATCAGCAATGGAGTGTTAAGAGTTGTACAGAGAAAACAAATGTACGAGGTAAAGAAAATAAATGGAACAACTAAAAACACACTGTTGTCATCGTAAATGTGAAGAATATCAAATATGTGTACACTCTTACACGTGCACTTGTCCGGGCAATAATATGCTAGGGTTAACATTTGCAAGCACATACATGCGGTTACAATCATAGACATTCCAGTAGGCTATACCGTGGGTGCATCTGGAGAAAGTTTTAGGAACAAGGAAGAAGTTTGTACCGCCATTCAACATTTACAAACGGAAATTTGCTTTAAAAAATACCATCAATGAGGCTGATTAAAAAGCCGGTCGCTTTTATGAAATTAGCCAAAATTGTAATAAAGAAAAACGACGAAATAAAATTTTCTAAGTTAATAGATAAGATGCTGAAAAGAATGGCAATGGTAGTCATCTTATTAAAAATGATAACTAAAACAAAAAATTTTAAACACAAAATTATGCAAAAAAATAGATAATAATTGATTATCAATTTTGTTTTTACATACTCAATGCTTTCAAGCAAAGCAATTCCCAACAACAAAACAAACTTAAAAATAATTTAAAAGACGTAGATGACAGATACATGACATATTATCAATATGTCACCAGTGACAACAATAAACAAAAAAGCAGAAAATCGCAATTTGAGGACGCAAGCGCTCAATTGTACAATTCTGTATGGCGAGGCTTTCCTATGATTTTGGAGTCAATAAGCAAATAGTAAAGAGGCTTATACTTTCGATAATAGGTCTGTCTAACCCTTTGTCTTAACCTTTCATGGCTACATTTTTCAAATCAACCCTCAACGAAAATAGATTTCTGATAGCGGTTCTCGAAGTTGATTACCGAACTGACAGACGGAATGACTGTCGATTTAACTAGCATGTTTATCTCTGTATGAATCTTATCAACGCACACCAGTTTTGATCCTCTTACTCAAGTTTCGAAGAGGTAAATGTGATTAAATTTATCCTCATTACAATCCATTCACATCTGTTCGTGTAGTCATCATAAATGTATACATTTTGTCATACCGCAAATGATTTCAAAGACTTAAAAAAAAATCTTTAATGTTCAGTTCGAAGTACGAATATTGAATTCTATAACTAGCCTTGAAATTTAAATTTTCTGTGATAAAAACTATGTGTAATTTTCTTTTATAACTTCGCTGTTTCACTCTTAACCATTTTAAATATTCACATCGGACTACACAACTTTCATATTGCTTATAGAGTACTCACATACTTACTTATGCAATCTGCAGACAAGAAATTCTATCTATTTTCGTAAAGACGACAGCAGAATGTACCCAGTGACTCCGTTGGTATTTCAAACTTTTATTCTATTCATGTAATCTAAGTCTAAAAATTAACATAAGTATTTGTTTTATTGTTTTTGTAATTTGTAATGTTTTGTTGTTGCAGCCCCTATAAACCACTTTTTAATGATTCTGTTACGCGTTTGTCTTGTCAGTCTGTCTTGTCGCTCCTGTTTGCCCTGTTAGTAGTATTTTTGCCCAAAGAGAATCCTATAAACCAAGGGCATTATTAAACAAATTTCAACAGTAAAACAAGTAGTTATTTTAATCAAAAAATAAATTAATAAAATAAATACAACACTTAGACATGATGGTTTGAATAAACTTGATAATTTTGAATACAGTAAAGACGCTTAAGTTTATATTGCAATGAAAAATGAACAAAAACTCAAACAATTTCCTTTTACGACCATCCACAATAGCAAAATAAATTATCGTTGATACTGTTCATAATACTGAAGTCATCTCGAGAGAACTGCCAGTCGTGGCACACGGGTATTTTAAGTTCTGAACGTTCTGCTTTGAAAGGTACACAAAAATCAATCCTGCAAAATTTGACTCAAAGTGCTTGAGTCTCAAAATAATAAAAAAGTCAAAAAGAAGAAATTCTAGAAAATATTAGAAAATTATCTGTATCCCAAGAGGTGTCTACTAATTTCTCTTAAGCCTATGCAAAATAATAAAACAAAAATTTGAATAAAGATCTTTCAAAAAAATGCTGAACCCATGTTACTAAGGACAGCCTTTAAAACTTGTCGAAACCACGAAACCAATAACAACGACATTTAAACAACTTAAACGAAAGTTTAATTCGAGAAGATGTGTTAAATAAAGAGGAAAAAGAATTAAGACTTAACTTGGGGATCCATATAAATTAAGTTTCAAAAGACACACATCCAGTTATATCACCTGTTCTTTCAATTTTTAGTTACAGTATCTCCGTTATTCAAATCTCATTTGTGGTCATTTGTGGTATAAATCATGGTATTAATTTTTATAATTAGTGTTTACTACCGTAATCGCGTTATCTTAAAATTGTGTAAAATTAATAACAATGTTCAAGTCAAAAATTCTAGTAATTTCTACAGGTTATTTGTTCAAATGTGCTAGCCATGTCGAGTGCTGAATATGAACCATCCTATCTTATCTTAAACGTCTAATGTTATAAGAATTTTGTTACAATTTTGTCGTTTAACTTTCGGTAGTCTACTTAGTCGCCATTTTGTTTTGTTGTTTGTGCTTTTCTTTTTTAAAAAATAGGTGAATTATATGGGATTATACTATGTTCAACCAAGGCGCTTTTAGGTAGAACTTTTACTTGTCTGTCTATTTCATAATATGTGCGTGTGGTAATCTCTTAATTGTAGGTGTATACTGGTGTTTTGCCTGTAAGGTCTATATGTATATTTTATATAAGTTATTAGCTGTTATTTTCAAGAGTTCTGTGTAAGATTTTATATCTGTATCATTTATGTTGAGTTTTTCCAATAATTTTAAAAATTTGTCGTTTTGGTTTGTTAGTTTTTAATATTGTGTAGCTTGCTAATAGTTCTGTTGTGACCTTTAAGTTAGAAATTGTTATTTCCTAGGTCTAGTCGAGGTCTAGCTCAAAAAAGAATTTAGTATACTAGATGAAATTCTTCACTATGATATCTAGGTATACGTAAACGCGGCCTTGTTTACTAGCCATACGTTTGAATCCAAAAAATGAGAGTTTATTTAATAAAAATAAAGTTTAGTTATTTCATTAAGTTTAAATGATCTCTGTTTTACACTTTAAATTTTACAAAGCTAATATTACATAAAATATAAAACAATTGCGAACTTTATTAAAAATAGTATTGTTCCAAATGATAAATGATAAATGATAAAATATTAGTTAGGCGCTTATAATATTACGGTCAGTTACATTTACTATAACAATATCATTTCTGACCTATTGGGCAGCGACACAGCAAGCAGACGAAAGGTCAAAGGTTACCTTCGAGATCTCTGCTGTGGATTACAAATTAATTTTCAAACAATTGTCAGTATTAGTTTGGTCTATCTACTGTGCTCTGGCAGGTCATTCAATAGGCAGTAATGATTGTAGTGCATATTTTCCTCACATTAAATTAATATAAGGAAATTAGAATAATACAATTTTTGTTTAATAGTTGTTTTTGTGCAATAGTTGTTTATTACATGGAATTAGTGTAATCTTTCAATTGTGTAACTACTCCTTAGTATTATTACTCTTTAGGCATTTTAGTAGTAAAAAGCGGTATACGTTTAGTGTTTAAACTTCAAAATGTATAAATAAATTCAATGCCGTGTTATTCCGTGACATTACAATATAAGGAATTACACAGATAAAATTAACAATATAAGACCTGCTATAACTAGCATTCCATTTATGGAATAAATTTCGTTTTTCTGTGTAATTGTCGGAAAATTTGGCACAACAGGATTACTAGAGAACCATTCCATTCTCCGTGGCATAGAATAAACAGGTTTGTGAACAATCTTTCTGCGTACTCTTCTTCTTTTCTTCGTAAATAACGTTCGAGTTTCTTACTCTCAATGCTTTTTGGCTGCGTTCAGCTGGTTTTAAGATTGTCGAATATGAATTCAGATTGTCCTGCAATGCCAAGTAGTTTGTATGTTATTTTGATGAATTCGCGGATTTTTGCTTCCTCTCTCAGCCTAATTGTGATTGTTCAAAAAAATATTTGTTGGTGCTTGATGGTTTTGCAGAAAATATTTGTATCAATAGGCCGTGGTCCCGCTTGGTCACCGCCGTGGTCCTTTAATGCTTCTAGAGGGATGTTAACATGTCCTTATTGGATCAATGCCAGGATTTTCAAAATAGATGTCTTTATTGGAGAAAGGCAGAATGTACTTTAAAATAATTATCCCGTACTTGGTACTTCCTTCTGTTATTTGCCGGAGATAAGGATTGCCGGAGTTTGCATGGTCGCCATGTATTGCAAGGAGGAGTTTGTCGTATATACCTTTTAAAACAACAACTTTAATTTGTTAAAACCAAATAGTTTTGTTTTTATGTCTTATATCTTATGTCGTTAATGAACAATGTCAAAAGTACACTTACACGTGCACTTGTCGGAGAATATGCTAAGGCTTAACATGTGCAAGCACATACATGCGTTGAAATCATGGGCATTCCCGCAGGCCATTCCGTTGGTGCATCTAGAGGAAGTTGCGCTAAGAATAGCGAAGACATTTTACGGCCATTCAATGTTTACAAACACAAACTTGCTTTTTACAAATTCCATCCACTAAGCTAGTCAAAATAGGCCGGCTGTTTTACGAAATTAGCGAAAACTTTATAATTGATAAGATAGATAAAATAAAATTTTCAAAGTTTTTTGATAAGATGCTGAAACAATATAGAACAACTAATCATCTGACTGCAAAAATAATAACAAAAAATTAAAAATTTGATAAACAAAAAATTAAGCAAAAGAAATTTTAATCTACAATATTGTGATTTGTTATCTCCTAAGAACAAACAAACAACAACTTATTTTAAATTTTTCAAAACACCTCACCTAATTAAAACTTAGTACAATGATGAGTTTCGAAAAATTTCATAAAACTTACTAACGATTACTTTAAGCTCTTTTCTAATATTTCCATATAAAAATAAATTTGGTTTTGTTTAACTAAAATACTTGTTAAATCCACTTAGGTGGTTGAAAATGATCTATATTATGATTTCCCGATGCACCACACCCTTCAGGACTATGAGGATCAAATCGAGGAAGGCGTCCAACATTAGGTCTTCGTGGAGGAAATTCAAGCAAATTCCCCAGCCCACCTTAGCCCATTGAATTTAAATCCCACGACGAAGATCTCAATGGATTAAGTATTTATGGATGGATAAAATGTCATATAAGCCACCAAGCCTACTTCCAGAAATAATGTAGAATCAATAAAACCAGATTTACTAGAAGGCATAGATAAAAATTGTGTAGTTACTTCTTTCGTCGTTCCAGTGAAAATCTGAAAATTCACAAATTAAAATTAATTAATAGAAAGCATAGTTTTAAATCAGCAGTACCGGGTCAACCGGTTAGATATAGTTTCATTAAGAGATTCTTTTGAACATTTTATAATATATTCTGCATCTATACCAATATTTGACACTTTCCTTGTTTTCATATCCTCGAACATCAAAAGTAAATAAATTTTAATCTTATATTTCCATTTTTACAAACAGCAAATTGATAAGAAAGACATTCTAAGTCTTCGTAGCTAAAGAAATGTATAATTGTTTGTAAAAAAAAAATATATAGTGGATTCCATATTGATAAATAGCATTCGCCGTATTTAGACAATCACGATCAGGATCAGGATCAATGGTCCGAAACCGGCACTGATTTCAGATCATCAGGGTCATTGAAAAACAAAGTTTTGAGTGTATCATGCTTTTTAAATTAGGATGGATCATTGAAAAATAATGTTGGTAGTATATCATGCTTTTAGAATCAGAAATTAACAAAGACTATGAGATAGTGTTCTTAGGACGCATCAATACAAAATTCGGAGCAAAAATTCAGGCCGAAATAAAGTCCTGCGAAGTATGATCCTATTCAATTCAAATGATTATATCAAATATTATATAATTCTCTTTCTGTTTAAGGTGTGTCTACTGCAACGTTATCTCGCAATTTGAGGTTATGCTATGTGGTTCATAAACTACGTCGATGTATTTACATTGATACATTTGAAAAATTGTTAAATAGAAATCAGACAACAAGGAAAATAGGTCGAGAAGAAGATCTACTTATTTTTGTTCAGAATCTGGTCGATTTGCATTATTAAAAAGTAAAATCAGGAAAAATAAAAAATAAAACACATTTATTTTTAATTTAAAATTAATTTTATATTTTATTTTATTTAAACGTCTATTATTCTCATATATAACTTGTTGAGTTTATTTGCATGAAAACTCGCTTTTTCAATGTAGAAGCATTTACATGTATCAGGGCCCTCTTCATCATAAATTATTTCTCTACGTCTTGATTCCACCAGAGATTAGTGACTCTTTATATTGGAAAATGTATATATGGAGCTAAGGGTACTATGAACAGAAGTAAAAGAATTTGAGTTACAAGTAGCTAAGATCAGATAAATATCTTGGGTGTAAGCTATTTATAAGTTTTAGATTTAAATTAAGTGATTTAACACCCTAAGAAATAGTAATGTTATGCTCTTTTACGCTAAAGCATTTCTCTTTAGAGGTACTTGTACTGAATTTTTCAGAATAGGATAATTTTGAGGAAAGAGATCTAGCAAATTTCGAATTTGTGCTGGCACCCTCTGTGAAAAAATTGCGATTTTCTCAGCAATTTTTTTTGTTTATTATCGTCACTGTTGACATATTGATACTGTGTCATGTATCTGTCATCAATATCCTCCAAACTATTTTCAAGTTTGTTTTTGTTGTTGGGAATTGCTTCACAGAAGCATTGAGTGTGCAATTAATACAAAATCGGATACTCTTAATGCTCTTGTCTCTTATGTTTTAGTAAAAGTCCTCGGAAAAGATACATTCGGCAAAGTAATTTTGTGACGTGAAAAAATTCAGCCCGTTTATATGCAATCAAAATTCTTAAAAAGAATTAATTATACAAAAGATAAAGTGGCGCAGACATTAACAGAAAATCAAGTCTTGCAATCGTCAAATCATCCATTTTTGATAGTCAATAAATATCAAAATATTAAGATTTATGTATATTCATATTTTTATTTTAGTCTCTTAAGTATCCATTTCAAATGGTTGACCATTTATGTTTTGTAATGCAATACGTAAATGGTGAAGAGCTATTCTTTCATTTGAGCCGCGAGCGAATACTTGATGAAGAACGAGCCCGCTTCTACGGAGCTGAAAGTGTATGTGCACTTCATATTTACATGCACAAGGAATTATATATAGAGATTTATAATTGAAAAATCTCTAACTAGACACGAACGTTAATGTTGAAATATCGAATTTTTGTTTATGTAAAGGAGAAATTACATTTGGACGAACAACAAAGACTTTTTGTGTTAGACAGAATACTTGGCTCCTCAAGTTTCAGAAGATATTGATTATATTCATGCTGTTGATTGGTGAGGGGTTGGAGTGTTATTGTATGAAATGGTAAAATAAATAACTTAAATTTTCTATTTTTGCAAAAAAATAAACCTTGTGTCGTGTTAGGTATGCGGTCGCCTCCATTCTACCATAGTGATCATGATGTTCTATTTACGTTAGTTCTCTTTGAAGAGGTTAGATTTCTGAGAGCTATATCAGATGAAGCACAACGATTGTTGAATTATTGGTAAAAGATCCGAACAGGCGGCTATATGGTGGTCTGCAAGGTGGTGATGAAACTAAATCACATCCATTTTTTTCTGTATTAATTGTACTGATTTGGAGCAGAGAAAAGTAAAACATAAATTCATTTGCAATTTCTATTTTGTTTTAAAATGTTTTTTATTTGTTTTGTTTGTGCAGAGTCCTCCGCCATTTAAACCTCTAATAGAGTTTGATATAGACACGAAATATTTCGACAAAGAAATAACACGAAAGTGTGGATTGATACCACCTGATGAACACTTTAGGATCGATTAAGGATTAAAACTTTTATTTGAAAATTTAATAATTGATTTATTTATTTTTCTCGAAGATGAAATTGATTAAACACAAAAAAAAAAATAAATACGATCATAGTTTCTAGGCAAAAATTTAAAGTTGAAATAAGTTTTTTTTCGCTTATCGTCTGACGTATCGACTATGTGTAGGTCTAACTTAGACCGTCTAAGGCCTTCAAAAAACAGATCGATAGAAAATATTTGTGTTGATTTTTACCAGTTTGAAATATATTAGACTGAACGCAGAAAAATACATTTTGTTCAAAGCAAAAGTAAAACGATCTTGCATACATTTTTTAAATTTCCGAAATTATTATTCATTCATAATTGTATTTACAACGTGTAACTCTCAATTAAACTAACTTTTTAAACTCTTTATTTAAGTTCAAATAAAAACTTAAAATGTCAGAGAATGTGACGGAAGTTTAGATGGCAAAAGACATCAAGCACCGTTAGATTTTCTGTAACTGCTATTGACTTTAAATTTATATTATACTAGCTGTTTCCTCGTGCATTTTAAGTAAGTTTAGTTAATTTAGAGTAACATAAAATCAAAATCATAAATAACATTTCTGTGGAGAAACCTATTTCATTAGAATTGGTTTTCTCGTGCATTTTAAGATTTCGTTTTCTCGTGCATTTTAAGTTAGTTAAGTTAATTTAGAGCAAGCGTTACAACGCATGGAATGCCAAGTCTGTGACAAAACGTGTTGAACTAAATTTACCCTAGGTATCACAAAATTAACGTTCATAGCATGCCTGCAGAAAAATCTACCGCTAAAGAAGGAAAAGTATATGGCACCATGTGCAAGCAAAGTTTTGCAATTTTCAATAAGAGGACATGAAATCAAAATTCATCACGTTTCTGCGGAGAAACCTATTTCATTAGAATTCGAGTCCATGGAAGGTTAGTAGAATGTGGTGTAGATATACTATGAATGTAGCCGCTCAGGAATGTATATTTCACAAGGAAAAGGGATGCTTAAAATCACAAATATCTGCGAATTGGACAAAAATGTTCATCTAAAATAAAACTCAAGATATCAGACTCGACATGTTTCTTACAATTTTATAAACCATGAAAGTCATGGTAACGACCTTGAACATTTGCGATTACCAAATAGTTTCAGGATGGAAGTAGCTGGTAAGTTTCATATTGTTATGTTTAAATATATTATATAAGTTAATTTTTATACATTACACAGCTTTATGTATGAAATATACACAGATAATAATTAATCTTGCCTCTTTGTTTCAGAAAACTGCAGGAAGGCGTATCGATGAACGGCGTTATCGATGATGTCAGAAACGAGGCAATTGTAGAAAATTCTTTTGGAAGATTATCCCTCGTAAATAGAAAAGCTTAATATAACTTAAAAGGATTTTGATGCTGAATATAGTCGCCACAATCTGGAAAGCGACAGTGTGAAACTGTGGGTGGATGAAATGGCTACTGATTCAAGTAACCCTGTTTCATTTTTAAACAACAGGCAGAGGAAGATGAGTTAAGGCTTTGAAAAGGAGGACTTTGCATTAATTATAATGACAGCTTCCCTAAAAGATCTGCTTAAAAATACGGAATGGATAAAATATGCATTGACAGCACCCAAAGGCTTAATCCATACAATTTTATTCTTCACTCACTGTTGGTTATAAATGTTGCGGCTAACGGGACCAGTATCGAATCAACGTTTGCGTTCATGGCACGTAACAAAAACTGGATGCAAAATCTTTCAAAAATCAAATCCTCTAAAAAAAGAAAATTGTATTTAAAGCTATTACGTGTAAGGGATGAGCTTTTTTTCGATAATTTCAAGAAAATGTTTGAGAAAGTTTTTCAAAACGATCAAAGAAACTGTGCCAACCGCCCTGAGAAGTGGACATATTGCTATAGATTGGGTTAAGGAATAAATGATAATATGCATTAGAGTCATTCCATTAAAGGTTTAACTATCACTATTTGGATGAAAAATAGTAAAACGTTCAGATATTGCCATCAACGCCCTATCGAGTTCGTTTGAGACCAGTTTTGACCGAATTTTAAAGAATACAAAAATGTACCTTCTAAGAAATGAAGATGCTCTCCATGACTCACAAAGAAGGTCCAAAGAAAAATGCGATTTCTTCAGAAAATCAGCAAGGAGTGGTAAGAGTTGTACAGAGAAAACAAAATGTACGAGGTAAAGAAAATAAATGGTACAACTAAAAACACACTGTTGTCATCTTAAATGTGAAGAATATCATATATGTGTACACTCTTACACGTGCACTTGTCCGGGCAATATGCTAAGGGTTAACATTTGCAAGCACATACATGGTTACAATCATAGACATTCCAGTAGGCCATTCCGTGGGTGCATCTGGAGAAAGTTTTCTAGGAACAAGGAAGAAGTGTTTGCCGCCATTCAACATTTACAAGCAGAAATTTGCCTTAAAAAAAATACCATCAATGAGGCTGATTAAAAAGCCGGTCGCTTTTATGAAATTTGCCAAAATTGTAATATAGAGAAAACGACGAAATAAAATTTTCTAAGTTAATAGATAAGATGCTGAAAAGAACGGCAAAAGTAGTCATCTTATTAAAAAATGATAACTATAAAACTAAAAATTTTAAACAGAAAATTATGCAAAAAATAGATAATAACTGATTATCAATTTTGTTTTAATTGCATACTCAATGCTTCCGTAAATCAATTCTCAAAACGATCGTTAAGTGTTTATGAAAAAAGGGCTTGTTTTACGATGGATCATTTTGTTTACTCTTGACGGTCTTTAAGGAAAAAGGTGTTTCAGTTCAGTTTTGAAATGCAAAGACAATAATGAGTGAATAATAATTTCAAAATTTAAAAAATGTATGCAAGGCTCGTTTTACTTTTTTGCTATATACGAAATCGTATTTTTCTGCATTCAGTCTAATATATTTCATACCTGTGAAAATTCATGTGAGAGAGCTAAGAATGCTTTCATTATCGAAAAAGTGAATACGGTTACTAGTAGTCGGGAAAAGCTCATTTTTAACAACGAAAAAATTTCGGCAACAAATCTGACCGAAGCAAAGAGTAACAAACGCTTTAAGCGTTATTAACGTTTCTTTGGAGCTATTAACAATGCCAATTTTCTTTGATATAAAAATCTCTTTAAGTTCTGGACAACTTGCTCCCGCCATGCTAACGTGCACAAACTTATGGTGTAAAATAAAATTCAGTTGGACAGGCGAGTACACATAAGTTTAGAAATAGGAAAAGACAAAAAACCAAAACCAAAAAAAAAAAAATTTTTTTATTTTTAAACCGTTTCCACAAAAAGAATTGAAGAGAAAATTTTTTTTTTTGCAAGAAAAAGAAAAATTTAAGTTATTTATTTTACCATGTCATACACTACCACTCAACCCCCACAAATCACAAACATGACGATAATCAATAGCTTCTAAAACTTCAGAAGCCAAGTATTCTAGTGTGCCACAAAAGTCCTTGTTGTTAGTCAAATGTAATTTCTTCTTTACATAAACCAAAATCGGCTTTTTTCACTTGACCGTCCGTGTCTAGTAGGAGATTTTCCCATTATAAATCTTCATTGATAATTCCTTGTGAATGTAAATATGCATGTGCACACATAATTTCAGCTCCATAGAAAGAATCTCGTTCCTCAGCAAATATTCGCTCGTGGCTCAAATGAAAGAATAGCTCTCCACCATTAACGTATTGCATTACAAAACATAAACGGTCAGCCGTTTGAAATGGATACTTAAGAGACTTTTAAAAAATGTATTTACACAAATATTAACTATTTTGATATTTATTGACTATCAAAATGGATGATTTGTCGATGGCAGGACTCGACTTTCTGTTAATGTCTGCGCCACTTCATCCTTTTGTATAAATTTTTTCACAACACAAAATTACTTTTGCCGAGGATTTTTAGTAAATTATAGTGGACGAGCATGAAGAGTATCCGATTTTGTGTTAATTGCACACTCAAAGCTTTTGTTAATCAATTCCAAACAACAAAACAAACTTGAAAATAGTTTAAAAGATGTTGATGACAGATACATGACATAGTATCAATATGTCACCAGTGACAACAATAAAAAAAAAGCTGAGAAAATCGCAATTTGCTCACAGAGGCGCAAGCGCTCAATTGTACAATTCTGTATGGCGAGACTTTCCTATAATTTTGGGAGTCAATAAGCAAATAGTAAAGAGGCTTATGCTTTCGATAATACGTCTGTCTAACCCTTTGTCTTAACCTTTCATGGCCACATTTTCAACTCATCCCTCAACGAAAGTAGATTTCTGATAGCGGTTCTCGAAGTTGATTACCGAATGGACAGACGGAATGATTGTTTATTTAACTAGCATGTTTATCCCTGTATGAATCTTATCAACACACACCAGTTTTAGTCCTCTTACCAAGTTTCAAAGAGGTAGAGGTGATTAAATTTATCCTCATTACAATCCATTCACATTTAGTCGTCTAATCATCAGATTCACAAAATTTATACATTTTGTTATACGGCAAATGATTTCAAAGCCTTTAAAAAACAAACTTTTAAATGTATATTTCGAAGTACGAACAGTGAATTCTATAACTAGTCTTCAAATTTAAATTTTCTGTAATAAAATTTTTAGTGTAATTTTCTTTTATAACTTCGCTGTTTCACTCTTAACATTCTCCAATATTCACTTCGGACTGCACAACTCTCATATTGCATATAGTGTACTCACATACTTACTTCTGCAATTTTCAGACAAGAAATGCTGTCTACTTTCATATACACGACATAACTTCGCTGTTTCACCCTTAACCATCTACAATATTTACATCAGCTGCACAACTTTCATATTGCATATAGTGTACTCACATACTTACTTCTGCAATCTGCAGACAACAAACGATATCTTCTTTCGTAAAGACGACAGCAGGGTGTACCCAGTGATTCCATTGTTATTTAAAATTTTTATTCCATTCATGTAATCTTAGTATAAAAAGTTAACAGAAGTATTTGTTTTATTGTTCCAATTTTTTTTTGTTATTTTTATTGTTGTTACAGCTCTTGCAAAACAATTTTAATGCTTTTGTTACGCGTTTGTATGGTTTCAAGTGCTGGTCCGCAATAACGGGATATCATCAGTGTAGAGATAAAATATATGGATTCCACAAACAAACTCAAACAACGTACATAAAATAACCCCTAAATATGTATTTTTAAATGCATTTAAAGTGTCTTAAGAATGTAGCTTTAATGGTCTTTTAATATTACGCTCAATAGAAAGAAGGCTGATGTTAACTTCAATGATCAACATAAAAAAGAAAGAACTGTGTTGTACTTAAAAATTTTAGCTTCAAACCATGTAAACGACACCTTGATATATTTTTAAAGACCTTTTGACCATTTATTTTTGAGTCTGCAGCTGGCTATAGACAAAATCCAATCCCGTAAAAGTGACAAATTACAAGCGAAGTTATATTTATTAGACGCATCGAAAGTAAAAGTGTTGATACAGGATACTCGTATCATAGATTAAACATTTGAGCAATAGAATTTATCATTTCTATACATATCTACACTTTTATTTCTTTTTCAGAAGAAGGCTATTAAAAAGAGTTAAAAGCTATAAATAAACTCGATACTTTAATAAACCGGAAAGATACTTTTAATTAAAAGTGTTTTAAAAAATTTAAAATATTGTTAAAGTATATAATTTATAGCAAAAACGACACCGAACACTTATTTAACTACATTACTTAGATAACAGACTCATATATATTGCTGTTAACTTGTTACCTAGCGTATATACAATCAATTGCTTCAGTAAAGTAGCTTTCTAGTGCTGGAGTCAATTTTCAAAGAGAGCCAAATTTTCTAATACTAGTTTTGAATATCAGCTTTTTTAAAGTAAAATATTTCAGCATTACCTATATAGGGTTTCAAAATTCAATGAATGTTCTTTCATTTGAAATGTATAGAAAGATGGGAATAAACTATGAAATACACGTCGAAAATAATGAATCTCTGAACATAACAAAAAAGGAAAATGCATTGTATAGATGTGTTTTGTGCTTTTGTTGAAACCGAAAAATAAATTTTTTTGTCTGCTAAGAACATTTTATGGAATTTCATGGAAATCGGAAAAGTTATGTAAGCGTAGTCTTACTCCCCTGCCGCCCTTTTTTAGGCTTATGGAGTTGTACTCTCTAGCAATGTTATTTAGGTTCCGAATCGTGCATGCCAAACCGCGAAAATTCCCCAACGCGTTTTCGTGCAATTAACGAAATCTTACTGCGGACAGGAAGGACAGACAGGACAGACTGGAAAGACAGGACAGATAGAACAGAAAACAAAGATAAGACAGTTACGAGAAACAGGAAAGACAGAAGAGAAAGGACAGACAGAGCAGATAGGAAAGGCTGCACAGATAGGGCAACACAGGATAGACAGAACAAACAGAACAGACAGGACAGACAAGACAGACAGGACAGACAAGAAAGATACTACACAAACAGGCAAACAGGAGCGACAAGACAGACTGACAAGACAAACGCGTAACAGAATCATTAAAAGTGGTTTATAGGGGCTGCAAAAACAATAAAAATAACAAAAGAACTTATTACAAAAACAATAAAAACAAATACTTATGTTAACTTTTAGATTTAGATTACATGAATAGAATAAAATGTTTGAAATAACAACGGAATCACTGGGTACATTCTGCTGTCGTCTTTACGAAAATAGATAGAATTTCTTGTCTGCAGATTGCATAAGTAAGTATGTGAGTACTCTATAAGCAATATGAAAGTTGTGTAGTCCGATGTGAATATTTTAAATGGTTAAGAGTGAAACAGTGAAGTTATAAAAGAAAGTTACACATAAGCTTTTATCACAGAAAATTTAAATTTCAAGGCTAGTTATAGAATTCAATATTCGTACTTCGGACTGAACATTTAAAATTTTGTTTTTAAGTCTTTGAAATCATTTGCGGTATGACAAAATGTATACATTTATGATGACTAGACGAATAGATGTGAATGGATTGTAATGAGGGTAAATGTAATCACATCTACCCTAAGAAACTTGAGTAAGAGGATTAAAACTGTGTGTGTTGATAAGATTCATACAGAGATAAACATGCTAGTTAAATAAACAATCATTCCGTCTGTCCGTTCGGTAATCAATTTCGAGAACTGCTATCATCAAATCTGCTTTCGCTGCGGGATGAGTTGAAAAATGTGGCCATGAAAGCTTAAGACAAAGGTTTAAACAGATGTATTATCAAGAGCATAAGACTCTTTACTATTTGCTTATTGACTCCCAAAATTCTCTATTCTGTGAAAATTCAGTCAAAGTGCCTCTAAAAGAAATGCTGTAGAGTAAAAAAAGGCATACATTACTATTTCTTAAGGTCTGAAATTACTCATTGAAAACTTATTTTACATCCAAAATATTTAAATTGTGAAAACCAGACCTTAGAAAGGTGTTTGTTGATAAAAAACAATTTCTATTGGTACAAATAGAGCTCAAATATATTAGTAGATTTGTTTGGAATGTGTATGTGTCTTTACACGAAATGTTAAAACCATACAAACTTTGTTACTTATCTTATAATTATAGTGTTTATCCAGAACGCTGGAGAACAGATCTTGTGCGATCAAAAAAAAAGGGAAGGTATTCGTCGGTTTTGCTTTACATCCCTATCACCCCTCCTAATATCTATCTAAAGAAATGAAGACAACCAGCGTCTTCTAAAATATTTGAATGATAACAGATATTCGGGTGAGAACATAAACTAGGGACATTCTCTGACCTTACATGCAAATTAATCAAATCTATAGTGGAATTTTTACTTTGAATATTTCCAATGCATTTGATAGGTATTACATGCAGCTTTTTTGTTGAAAATATATACTTTTACAGTCAATATCTCTCGTGTCCGTCCGTGATCAGAGTAGCGATTTAACGGATCAGTCTTGACACCCACCCCGTCCTTATTTTTATTAATGATCTGCTCTTAGTTACTTGTAACTCAAATTCTTCTACTTCTATTCATAGTACTTGTTGTAGATATATTAGCGAGCTAATTAGCGAATTGGTTCGAGGTTAACAGATGTGAAATTAGTTCAAGAACAGACTTCAATAGATAAAAAAATATGCGAAGACAGGTAAAAAATGTAAGCTAAGCATTTTTAGAAGGTCGCAACAGGTGTTCAGTTGCGAGGTGTTAAGCGAAGCTAACGATCCACGATAGGTGAGTGATTGATAGCCAGTCAAAGAAGTACGTAAACTGCTAGCCCCTAAAGACAAGTGTTGTTGTTTTGAACTCGGGGTGTTTTGCTAACTTCAACTGAGACAAGCAGTTTCTCGTCATTTTAATAATAAATTGAATAAATAAAGATTGAATAAATAAAAGTATTGTGTTATTATTGGTCGGTAAAGTCCTCGGTCTACAAGAAGGTTTAGGAAGGACTCCAAGGATTGACAACTCAAAATTAAGTGTACAACGATTGACAACACATCATTACATACACAAAAATTGGCGCAGCCAAAGAAAGGACCTCTCTTAAAAAAAAAAAAAGGCAACATTATTTTTTTAGTGAATGAAAACAGAAACCAATTATTATTTTAAAATTACAAAACACAATAAACTCAAGTGCAAAAATAAACGATTCCAAAGAGCGTAGCAGTAGCAAGCAAAGCATAGCAGCACCAAGTATAGTAGTAACACGCATAACAGCAACAAGCATAGCAGCAGTCAGTTATTAAAATAATTTTTTTCTTGCTCAAGTGTATATATGTATGCAAACATATACTGGTTCTGTATACATGTATATACATTTATTTTTTTTACCATAAAAAAAAGGAATTATTTTATTAAATTTTATAACACCGCATCATATAATACACATATAGTGAGTTCAATTTTAATATTTTAATTAAATAACTAAGTTTCATCATATTATTTAATTTTATATTTTATAAAAATTAGAATTAAGAAGTAGAGAGGTTAGAAGAAGACAATCCTTGCCTCTTTACATAAGCAAAAACTCAAATTCTTCCGATGAAAATTGTTTAGGCTCGTTGACAAATATTTAGGCGAATCAAACAGACGAAAATAAGGAGAGTTTATTAAATCAAAAAATTTCATAGAATACTTACTTAGTGTTGATTGAATCAACAATTACGAAAACAACCTTATTTCAACCTCATTTGACTCGACACCTTCAAATCATTCTTACATTGAAAGTCCGGTGAAACTACTAAACGAACAACGGCAGAACAGCAACAGGACTTTGGATGCAATCAATAAAATAGTTTTATTTAGCGCAGATTTTAAACAAGATATTATCAATTTTAAAAATAACCAACTTTTAAAACTTAAAATAAGCGTAAACGGGGAAAACGAAGATAGTAATACAACAGATTTTCAGTTCTCCATGTACGGGGATGAAAATAGTACTCAATATGATTAATAATGTGATTCGTACGTTAAATATTAAGTCGGGTACAAACTGTGCTCATGTGTCACAGTCCTTTTTAAGAATCACAAAAAGTTTTTATCATTACTAACTAAATCAAAGTAGGCGGAGAGTCTTATACACTCTGCGACGGTTTATCCTTTAAAATTTTGAAGAATTGCCGAACAACTAACCAATTTTTCATGAATATGAAGAATTTAAGCGATTTAATGTCCGAGTTACAATGATGTAAACAAAGACACCGTGAAACAATAGCCACTTATGCATTACAAGTTCGAAATGCTTTAACTGAATATTCTTTGAATTAATAGAGTAACGCAAAAGACGTTGACACACCAAAGTTGAAGCAAAGATGATGTCAAATGCCCAAAGGACTTTTCACCTTCAGCCCAGTTAAACAATTTGCTTGACTGAATACAGCTAAATCATTTGAAAAGTTAGTTGATGCGGTGAAGGGGATAGAAGATATGGAAAACGAAAGTATTTTGGAAGTTTCAAAATTTGTGAAGTTTTTAAAGATAGACTCCAAAACAAATTAGTTCACAAATTTAGTCACCATACAAGCTAGTGATACAAAATACGACTTTTTTGGTAGCTTTCATGAAACTAGGCATTGTAGACAAAGGAAGAATACACCTTATTGTTCAAATTGCATAGAATATGGACATGATCTGTACACGTGCATTAAGTGGGTAGAAATCGATTTAGAGACGATGTTGAACCTCAAAAGGAATCAAATGTTCGACATGATTGGTTATCTACAGTTACCAGTTAACAGTTTTAGGGTACTTCAAAAACAATAACATTAATCATAATAGGTAAAGTAACGATTTACCAAACGCGTGGCACCGAGGAAACAGCACAATATTCAGTTCAACAAGCAACCAAAGAGCGAAATGAGCAATTACAGCAATAATTTGCATCAAAATAGAAATGAGGCACAGCATAACGGTTGCGTACACAATATATCATATTTTGGAATAATGTTCAGGGTTATCGAACAACTAAGCCTTTTAGAAATATGAAAGAATCCGCATATCCTGGGGATCACGGGGTCCAATGAGATCCTCATGCGTAATTTGCAACAAAATGGGACATACAATAAATGTTTGTTACACTAAACAGAGAAAGGAGAGAAACAATTTACAGTCAAAAACAAATAAGTGGTACACTCAAGGTCCACGGGCTGATACCGCTAGATACACTTTGCCCAAAAGAATCCTATAAATCAAGGGCATTATTAAACAAGTTTAAGCAGTAAAACAAGTAGTTATATTAATAAAATTATAAATTAATAAAATTAATACAACACTTAGGCATGATGGTTTGAATAAACTTGATAATTTTAATATAAAAGACGCTTACGTTTATCTTGGAATGAAAAATGAACAAAAACTCAAACAATTTCCTTTTACGACCACCCACAATAGCAAAAAAAATTATCGTTGATACTGTTCATAATACTGAAGCCATCTCGAGAGAACTGCCAGTCGGATACACAGGTATTTTTATTTTAAAAGTGAAATGAAATAGCCCAGTTCTGAACGTTCTGCTTTGAAAGGTACACAAAAATCAATCCTGCAAAAATTGACTCTAAAGTGCTTGATCCTCAAAATAATGAAAAAAGTCAAACAGAAGAAATTCTAGAAAATATTAGAAGTTTATTTGTATCCTAAGAGGTGTCTACTAATTTCTCTTTAAGCGTATGTAAAATAATAAAACAAAATTTGAATAAAGATCTTTCAAAAAAATGCTGAACCCATGTTACTAAGGACAGCCTTTAAAACTTGTCGAAACCACGAAAACCAATAATTACGACATTTAGACCACTTAAACGAAAGTTTAATTCGAGAAGATGTGTTAAAAAAAGAAAAAATTAAGACTTAACTTGGGGATCCATAAATATTCAGTTTCCTCAAGATACACATCCAGTTATATCACCTGTTCTTTCAATTTTACTAGATACAGTATCTCCGTTTTTCAAATCTCATTTGTGGTCATTTGTGGTATAAATCATGGTATTAATTTTTACAATTAGTGTTTACTACCGTAATCGCGTTATTTAAAAATTATGTAAAATTATAAAAATGTTCAAGTCAAAATTCTGGTAATTTCTACAGGTCTGAAAGAAAACCGCCCCTTATAGACGATTACATTTTGATTGGGGTAGCAAAGACTACAGTCCTGCAGAAAGACACATCTCATCCAAAACTCATCAACCCTGTGGGGCAACAAAAGAAGTAATGAAGAAAAACTACTCAGCGGAAACAAAACAAAGTTAAAATGTAGATAAATTTAAACGGGTGATAACAGTAGACACAAATATCTCTCTGGCTTCATTAAATTTGATGGTGGATACAAGCTTAGATTTAAATTTATTCATGCAAAGTGTTTTGACACATGATATACTTATAAGTAACCAATCTTACAATGTGAATGGCCTGTTTGGAGCAGGGAGAACGCTAGGTACCACGATGGGTACATTAAAATTTGGCAACGACGCTTTCGACTGTACCTTCATATAGTCAATAATGAACAAATACCGGGTATGGGAATTTCGGGAAATGGATTCCTTCAACACTGTGCAATTGAATAGAAAAATAGACAACTGGCCTGCCAGATAGACAAACGATGGTCACCATACGTAGCTATTGTGCTGAAACATCTTTTAAAAAACTAAACCCAACCGATACAGATAGAACGCTACAAAATAAAAAATAAAAGAAGAAGAAGTCATAACATTTGTTGAAACCCAAGAAAGGGAAGAAATGGAACTGTTAAAGACAAATTCAGTGAGGTTAAATATGGTCGAACACCGTGAATGTACGATGATTGAATTGATACCAGCGAGAAGTGAAAACATTTTTTCGGATAAAACAAAATTCGGAGGGGATGTATTATGTAAAAGATTGGAACTCTCACCCGAAGTAATGGTGGGAAATAGTATCTCTTTAGTATCTGAGGGATCAATTTTAATAAGGGTAGTAAATTCGACAAACAATTGTTATTGGTTTGAAAGAAAGCAATTGAAAGAAGATACTTTAGAAGAAATTAATCTCGATCAACCAGAAGTTTGTTATAAGAATCAAAACATATTTTGTCTTAAAAAGAAGGCGGCAGAAATAAGCTATTACAGGTGCTGTCTTAAGATGAGAAGTAGAACAAGGAAGAGAGACATTCAATTGTGGCAATTTGTTTGAACTTTAATGACATTATTTTACTAGAAGGCGAAAAATTGACCTATACGAACAAAACTATGCATAAAATACATATTAAGGAGAACCAACCACCGATAAACCAAAACAGTAAGGATTGGAGAAGCACAAAAGCGTTATTAAAGAGGAGATAAAAGACTGCTGCATAATTATATCATAACCAAGAGTAACAGTTAATATAATAGTTTTCTCCTCGTAATTCCAAAGAAAGCGGGCAAGGATGGTAAGAAGAAAGAGGGTTGTCGTTGACTTTAAAAACTCAATAGCATAACAATAGGTAGCGTTTATTCTTTACCATGACTCGATGACATTTTGACTAGTTGGGACATTCCAGGGTATTTTCACACTTGCCTTGGCCAGCGCTTACAATCAAGTGTTAATCGCGCCGGAAAGCCGAAGACTTACAGGGTTTAATGCGGAAAACAACCATTTTGAGTTCAAAAGGATGCCGTTAAAAGATGCTCCAAATAGTTTCCAAAATTTTAAGAATAACGACCTTTTGCGACCCATGTGTTAAAATGCTTGGTGTATTTAGATGACATAGTAATATATGGGAATACCTGAAAGATCACAACAATTAATTAGTGGAAGTATTTACAAGACCAAGGGAAAGTCACTTAAAACTTCAGGCAGAAAAGTGCAATTTTCTTCGAAGAGAAATAGTGTATTTGGGTCATAAATGCACTGAGAAGGGTGTAGTACCAGATCCGGAAAGAGTTAAGTGTTTGCAGGATCTTCCGGTTCTAACTCAATACGCTAAGTTCAGTCATTCCAGGGCCTGGCTAGCTATTACCGCAATTTATTCGAAACTTTTCTGAAATCGCAGAGCCTTTAAATAAGTTATTACGAAAAGGCCTAAAATTTCAGTGGAACTTGATTGTCAGGGGTTTTCGAAGAATAAAAAAGACATTGGTTTCACTGCTGCTATTAATATATCCTGATTTTTCACATCCTTTCAACATTATAACAGATATAAGTATGGAGGCGTTGGAGCGGTATTATCTCAAGGACCACCGGGAAAAGATAAACCGATTTCATACGCCACCAGGACTTTAAACCCAGCTAAAAAAGATATTCAACAACTGAACGTGAACTTCTAACAATAATTTGGGCTCTTAAAAATTTTCGTCCGTGTGTATATGCCAGACATGTAACTATTTATACTGATCATCAACCATTGAAAGAAGTTGTTAATACCTAGGACGTCACTTCTCGCATAGTGCTTTTCATTAAAAACTAGCCGAATACGATAACAAAAATTGAATACAAAGAAGGAAAGTTAAACACTAATGCAGGATGCCTTAAGCAGAACACACTACTAGAGGACAATTATACTGACGAAAACCACTTACACAACGCGGTGTTATTGCACGACAACAAACGGAATTTTAAACAAACCGGATGAATAGTCAAGATCTTAACAATCAGATGAAAAAGAGACAACGAAAAGGGTTCATTTTCAATTACCAAATTATATTTCTACAGGTTTGTTTATAAGGGGAAAACTTACGAGAGCACAGTTAGTTATAACAGAAACTCCAAGCAGACCTTTGAAAAGTTTTTTGGACCTAATGGGTCCATTCAAGGAATCAGTGTCGAGAGCAAAAGTATTTCTTTCATTTCAGGATGAACTAGCAAAGTCTATGCTGCAGCGTTACCAGATATGGAGGCAAAAGTGTTGCCAAAGTTTGTTTTGAAGAGATCATATGTCTATACGTAATACATAAAGTTGTACTGACAGACCAGAGCACTAACATTTTATGTAAGGTTTTAAGGCTTGCTGTAAACTCATGGGAATAAAAGAAAAACCTTCATCATTTAAGCCTGAATGGCAGTCTTGAACGAAGTCACGAAGGTTTGGTAAATTACTTTAAAATATTCGCTGAAACAGAGCCAAGAACTTGGGTGAATTACTAAAGCCAGCTTTGTTTGTGAGAAATAGTACTTATCATCGCTCAATAGGTATGAGTCCCATGGAGTGTCTATTTGGTTTCGTGCCAGAGACACCTACCAACCTAAACCAAAACCATAACCAGTCTATATTCAGGAGAATTATGTTTCTGAATTACGTTCCAAATTGCAACGAGCCCATGAACTTGCACGCGAGTGTCAAAAGAGAAGCAAGCTGAAATTAAACAGGAATTTGATAAAAAATGTAACGTTCGGAATTTCGTTGTAGGAGATGGAGTACTTACATAACCCGAATTTGGTTAGTAAATTGCGTTCAAAATGGCTCGGACCTTTAAACGTAATAGAGATGCGAAAACCGGTAAATTGCATCCTTCAAATTGGTAGAAAGACAAGACTAGTACATATAAGCCGATTGTGCCGTTAAACGAATAAAAATAATAAAAAACTCATTTATACATACATGTAAATAACCTATCAGCACGAATAAACATCAAAATAACAAAATTCCACTTTGAAGATATGAACAACTTGAAAAATACCACTACTTTGGTTAACTGGCGCCTCGGCAATCGATATCTCCATAAAGAATTTGCACAAGCAAGCTGGAATATTTTGGAACCAATGGGTTTTGCATATTTGTATAGGAACACCTGGCTAGTGGTGACACAAATTGTACAACCAGACTGGATAGCATTTTTAGATAACTTACAGCAGGCTAAAACGAAACAGAAGTACACCAAAACATCCAATAAATTGCGGTCACGAATTAGAAACAGTGGATCATAATATACAGCAAATCGCAAAGGATATATCAAAATCAATGAATACCCGTCCAGACGGAGAAGAGGTCTTTACATATAGCTGGCCACGCTTTCAAGTTTCTATTCAGAATCATGGATAGTATACTTTCGGAACAAATTTACGCCAAACTAAGCGAATTAAAAAACTCAGACGGAAATACCTTGCACGCACTAGAACACAAACTACCTTTTAAAGAATAATTTTCAAATAACGTTTGAACCGATTAAGGGCCTTAAACAACAACAAAATAAAATTATAGCAACAATTAATAGGGCAGCGGGGAAAACGCTGAAAACTTCAAAATATAGGGGCTTATACAAGACTTTCGGAAGCCTAGACCCAAACTTACGCACTGTTCACAAATATAGACCAGGCACGCTTAGAAGAGTGCCCTTCTAAAGTACCAAGTACTTATAAATGCACTAAATCATCGGAAGTTACACCCATTTCATTCATTATGAACCAAGGTATCAGCTACAAATTTGGGCTAATTTTAAAGAAGTCATAAATAAAGCAGAATACTTGAGTGGACCAGGGTAGTGGAAAACTTTATATTCAAACTATCAATGCCATCATCAACCAAATAGTAAATGCCTCAAAAATGTATGTGTACACTCGTTTTATGGATAACAGCTATGTTATGTTAAGACCCCAAGTGGATGTTTCTCTCATCAACCACAACAACAAGTTGGTCTACAATTTTGATTCCTCATCGTCGTTTGAGATTTTGCTATGCTCTTTTTTTTTAAATATTCTCATCGGAGCTATCTGATACATCTAAATTTGTATTTTATCAAGGGTTGTATTATTTTGATTACGTAGTCTTGCTTGGGCTCTCGTGGTGACAAACACTGGTAGTTCTTTTAATTTCCCGCAGTCTATAGTTATTCGGCTTAAGGCATCCATGCTATTGCTTTTCCCTGGTACATAGTTTATTGTAAAATTGTACTCCTCCAAATGAAGACGAAATTTTGTGAGTCTCGAACTGCAGTTTGGGGACATATTGTATAAATATATAATTGGTCTATGATCAGTCAAAATCCTAAATTTTCGTCCAAAAAAAATACGGTCTGAAATGTTTTGTGGCCCACTATAGCCAAAAGTTCTTTCTCTCAATCGTGCTGTAGTTCCGTTCCGCCTTATTTAATGTTCTGCTGGCATATGCCAGTCGGTCATCTTCGTTCGATAGTATTGCTCCCAAAGCAAATCCTGACGCGTCCGTTCGTAGTGTGAATTCGCCGTCAAAATTAGGAAATGCCAACACTTGTGGGCTGGATAAAATTTCTTTCAGTTTATCAAATGCAGTTTGACAGTCCTCATTGAAATGGAAAACTACTTTCTTTTTAAAAGTTTATTTAGTGGGATTGCTACTGTCGCAAAATTTGGTATGAATTTTCTGTAGTAGTTAGCAAACTACAAAACGTCTAACGTCATCAGCGTTTTTGGAGTGGGATACTCCCGCATAACCCTACATTTCTCAGGGTCTGGTTTTAGACCGTCTTTTGATATAACATGTCCAAGATATAACAGTTCTTTCCTCAGGAAAGCACATTTTGCAGGGTTAATTTTAAGTTGACTTTTCTTAATCTTTCAAAAACTGTAATTAAATTTTGTTGTGTTGCTCTAGTGTCCTTCCAAAAATGATGATGTCATCTAAATATACTAAACAGTGATTGTGAGTAAGTCCCGCTAATGCTATGCTCATGATTCTAGAAAATACTGATGGAGACATTTTTAAGCCCATGGGAAGACTTTTTGGTGAAAATGTCCGTCTGGTGTTGAAAAGGCCGTTATGGGTCTGGAATTTTAGAAATTTGTGCCTGATAATATCCTTGGCTCAAGTCAATAGAGCTGTACACCATAGTATTTCCCAGTCTGTCGTATATGTCAGTAATGTTTGGCAGTGGAAATCTGTCGTCCTCAATCTGTTTGTTTACTCTTCTGTAGTCTATCACAAGCCTAAATTTCTGTTCTCCAGTAAGAGGATCTTTTTCTTCGGAACAATAAGTACAGGACTTGACCATGGGGAGTGACTATTTTCGGCCACACCCTCTTTAAGCATTTTATCAGTCTCTTTCTTTATTTGCTCTTTTGTGCGTGAGGAAGGCGATATTGTTTTGTATATATTGGTGTTGTGCCTGGTTTTAGCGTTATATCTGCCTCACTAATGGCGGTGTATGTTAAAGGATCACCCTTTAGATGAAATATATCCTGATATTTTTACAGATTGCAGATATCTCAGATATTTCCTCACTGTTGAGAGTTTCGAAATTTAGTTGCCCTAAAATTTTGTCGATTCTAGTCTGTGGTTCGTCTATAGTGGCAGTATAATTTAATATGTAATGATCGTCAGCGTCAACTGAGGATAGGTCTACCCAATTAATGATTACTGGTGTTTCTCTAATATTAAGTATTCTAATAGGGATTTTCCTCCTTTCGGTGTGGATAATGAACTAGCCAAATGAACATCTCTGCACAGTTCTCTGGCGTAAAATATTTGTGATTTATTTTATTTGTTGGAACCCAATAAGTGGCTTCACACCTTGGCCCTATTTTAAGGCATAATGATTCCCTTTCCGCAAAATGGGTAATTCAAAATAACGTTATTTATCGTCAGTTGTAGTTTGAATGTCTCTAAATTCATAATAGCACAGTATTTTATTAAAAATTAGCTCAGTATTCCGTCAAATGGAATCGGAAACGAATTTTCCACTATGTGAAAGGAAAAGTTGATTTCAGTGTTACATATCTTCAATTTTTCGTTGTATTCACCCAATGAATTTACTGAACCGGATACGCCCCGCATTTTAATTATATGATTTTTATCTATTTCACTTGTTTTAAGTATTCTAAATTGTTTTAATACACTCACTGGCCCCGTGTCTATTAATAGTTTTATTCGCCCTGATGGTGTTTTAATTATTGTGTATAAGCCGTCTTCTACTCCCGTGTAAAATATATGTTCGATGGAGCTGCTTACATTTCTTCCTCCGTTCCGTCGGCTTCTCGTTCCGGAAGGTACATGTTTTCCGGTGTTATACCAATAGGTAACACCCGTTGTCTGAACATATTGGTTTTATTCTGTCCGTTTCGTGTATTATCCTGAACACGTAGTCTCGGTATTCGTAATTTTTATTATGCTGTCCCGTTCGTCCTTGCCGTCCCACAAAAGTAGTTCGATTTCGCTGGTCATTATTTGATCCGTTCGTCTGTTGGCAGCGCCTATTAGGGCTTTGTCTTGACCAGTTATGTACCGGCCATTTTGCTGTCTACTATTATTATTGCTGTGGTATATTTGTCCTTGTTCAAAACAGTTTCTTGATTGATTGCTATTATTTCTATGCCATTGTGGTCTAAAATTGTTATTTCTATTTAAGTTATGATTAACTTTACCCCAGTTGTTCGAAATCCTTGAATTTGAGGACGATCTGCAAATCTAACTCTTCTCTGCTCGTCCGGCGACTGGTCAATATATCTTAACGTCTCTTGTTTTGGCTCTACAACTGCATTTTGGTCTAACAACAGATGTTGAATAGCATCCTGTAACTTTGAGTGTCGTGCACAATCGAGTATTATGCGATATCTTTCACTGACCCCTCTTTAAGTAGCTTAACCCTCTTCTATCATTTGCTGCAACTAGAGTGTCACGTGCGCTTTCACCTTGTAAACCTACCTCTAGTTCATTTAGTTTATAAATAAGATTTTCTACTTCACTTGTATACTCCTAAGGCTCCTTGATCCCTGTTTTGTCCTGTCGAGTTTGCACTGTATTGTCTCAAGTGATTCTTTGCGTCCACATTTACTTATAAGTAAGGCTTTTAATTCCTGTATTGTCGTTGGTCTGCTTGCTTAACTCTGTTAAAGCTCTACCATTTTTGCATTTTAACAAAATGTAATAGCCTTGCCTGCATTGGCTAGTATGTCGTGATCAAATTCAACGTTATTTATAAAGTCTCGGATAAGCTCACCTCTTTGTTATCCTCATCACAGGTTAAAATAGGAAGCTTTTGAGCTACGCTAAGATTAAATGTTTCTCCCATTGCAATTGTGTTAAGGCAGCTTATGTTGTTATTATTTGAACAAATTGGAAGGTTTTTTCTTCTGATGGATTGTTTCTCTTTCAATAGCTACAGAGCCTGACGCTTTATTCTTTTGTACTGCTACGGGGATATCAACTGACTTTGTATCTTCTTGTGAATCTGAATCGCTACTTGTGTTCTCTTCTATTATCATGAGTATTTTATTTAGTATAGCTTCAGCACACTTTTATAATGGTTTGCCTTATCTATTAAATTTTTAAATGTCTCTTTCTCAGTATTATTAAGATAATTCTGATTAATTCTATGTGCTTCTGCTGCGAACTTAGCATAAGCTGAGCTTAATTCATTTAATTTTCTTTCTATTGTTTCTGTTTTTAATTTTCTATTTGGACTTTTGGTTATGTTCCGTGAACACTTCTGTAAATTTAGGAATTCTGCATCTATAGCAGTGAAATTCATTTTCTCTTCCTCAAGTGCTCGATCTATTTCTTGAAATATTTCAAAAGTTCCACCTTGTTCATCAAAATCCTATCTATAGCGTTGTAGAAGCTACTACTAAGGTATTCAGAATATCTTCGGTATTATCCATTGATAAAAAAAAAAAAATCTAATTATATAACTATCAATAAACAAAGAAGAGATTACACTAAGTCCTAATCCTATCATTAAGGTATTGTGTCAACCTTTGTGATGACAAATAATAAAACTTTAGCAAATTTAATTGTTTTGTTAGAAATTGCTGATTATATTTTATGATGAAAATATGCATAGTTTCACAAAAAAAATTTTTTATCAAAACATTTCAAACTTTATTATAAATTTATAGGATAACAGAATCAAGTTTACTAAGTGTTTTCTAATTGTTTTTTTTTTTGGAATATAAAAAAAAACTTTTTTTAAACGTGGTTTATCGCTGGTCTTCTTTGAAGGTTGTCCATGACTTCGTTCAGTATGCGCTGCTTAAAATTTTTTAAAAACGCTTTAATGGGTATATAAAAGAATTACACATATAAAATTAGCAAAATAATATCTGCTATAACTAGCATTCCATCCATGGAATGAATTTCGTTCTGTGTAATTGTCGGAATATTTGCTACAACAGGATTGCTAGAACCATCCCATTCTCAGTAGCTAGATTTGCCAGGTTTGTAAATAAAAATTGAATTTCTCTTTAATTTCTTCTCTTGAGCTTCTTCCTTAATTTTTCTTCTTCTGCTCTTTTTATCTGCTTCTGTTTTCTTTGCTTTTTTCTTCTTCTGCGTTCTTTTCTTCTTTTTTTTCGTAAATATCTTTCGCGTTGCTTCACTCTTAACGTTTGGCTGCCTTTAGCTGTTTTAAGGTTATCGTATGCCACTTCCGTCTGTCCTGTAATGCCAAGTAATTTATGTGTTATTTTGATGAATTCTCGGATCTGTCCTTCCTCTCCTTGCCTGATTTTACTGGTTCGAAACAATAATTGTTGGTGTTTGATGGTTTTTATAGAAAAACCTATGTCAATAGGCCGTGGTCCTGCCTTTGGTCCTTTAATGCGTCTTGGAGGGATGTTAACATGTCCTTATTGGCAGGGCGTCCTTTCAAATTAGATGTTCTTATGGAACTTCTTAGATGTCCTCATGGAGAAATGGCAGGATGTCTTTTCAGAATAAATTTCCCGTACTTTGTTGCTTCCTTTTGCTATTTGAGAGTGAATTCGTTTTATCTTAAAGGTCTTTCTGTTCCAGACAGTCTCTTGAAGATTGCTGGAGCCTGCAGGATCGCCATGTATCGCAAGGAGGCCACACCCTATGTATCGCAAGGAGGACTTTGCTGATGATTCTTTAAAATAACCACTTTACTTTAATAAAATGAAACAGTCAAGTTACTATTTCATTTCTTAACTAGGCTCATAGCTTAAACAGGACTCACTAGTATTAATTGCAAGGCGGAAAACCCTGTTTTGCAGATTAATATTGTAAGTCTTGATCAGGCTCGTTAGTCTTAGTCAAAGTACTTTATTTAGTTTTCTTCACATATACAGTTTTCTTAACTTAAGTTCTTGCTTAAAATGTATCACCTCATAATTAATTTATTTTAATGCACTTTTCAACTAAATTACTTTTCATTAGCTTAATTATATCTTACACTGACACGCCCTTCAGAATTCATGTTTACTTTTTAACACTATGTCATCGACCAATAATAGTGATTAATTTAACTTTACACTCAAAGTGCGAAACAATAAAGAATAGAGTATGTAAACAATTACTCGAAGTAAACAAAGCAGATACCAAAAGCTAAGCATTGCTTTCGATCGTCGTAATCGGCGCTCCGTCGTCAGCGTCGTCAGTCTCATCACCTGTTGGTTTGCTGCTCTATATTGCTTGCATATTCAGCATTGTCGATTGATGACATTCGCTGCATACAGGTGTTAATCTTGTAGTGACCAGCTGCTAGCCTTGGCACCCATTACGTGAAATCCATGATGATTACAACCTTTGTACCAACCGGTGGCCCATATGACACACTATTAGAAGCATAGTTACGGTATCTATCGGTTACAGAATCAGTTCACCTTCTGTGACTGGTACCTATATTCTCTCGCGATTTCGTTTTTCTTTATCTTTCTCATCGGTCTATCGATAAGTTTTACTTTCTTGACCAAGGGTTCTGGAAATACGGGTTCTGGTAATTGCTGGATACTCGTCCAAGTCCAAGTTCAAGACAAGTAACTCTTCCTCCAAATCTTTTATGTCTACCTGCGGTTGTCTGTAATTGAATCGAGTTTCCTGTGAATTATGAGATCTGATTTCTATGCCGGATACTCGACCGTTCGATCAGTCAATGCAGATATTTTCCTCGTTATTAAATTTAAAAGTAATGGTTGTTCACCAGTTTTGTGAATTACGTGAGCTGGTTGGTATCAGCTACCCGTCCAAACAGGGCAAAGCAATTCCATATACATATAAAATTAGAGATAACGGATGCTTACTATCTATCTGTTCTCATAATACGTCATATAATGAAATTTGATATAATACTACTATTGATTACGTGTCGCACCATTTGAAACTAACTAGTCTAATTCAATTCTCGCATTCGGCTCAAATTTTAAATTTTTTTAAAATTACATAATTTTTTCTCGCGGAGAGATTTTAAATTGTCTCAGGAGGATAATGTACTCAACTTGTGTCAAGTCAACCAACCATTACTGGCATCATGCTTCGTCTTGCCAAGTCACCGTCGTCTGCCTCTTCGACAAATATTATTAAACTTATCTCTGCCTTTTCTTGCTGATTGGAGGAATAACTGGTTCTTCCACCAAATTTTTTGTTCATGGTTCATTTTGAAACTGATTCCAAATTTGACAACAACCTTAAGCGTCTGGTTTAACGTTCTAACCTGACTATCGTTGCTTTAACCTATCATAACTTAAGAGTAATTTATAGAAATAATCAAACATTTTATACTTAAATGTTTTTCTCTCTTTCTCTACTATTTGGTTCACTTTATGAACTGCGAAAAGTTAATGCTAAATTTACTACCTTTTATAAGATTTAAATCTTGAAAATTATGATTTAAATCTTGAACAGCATTTTCGCATTTGTTTTCAGTCAAGAGACAAATCTGGAAGTTATTTTCATTGAAAGGATTGCAATTACTAATTGTATGGATCTGGATGGTTTCTAAAACTGACATTGGTACATTTTAGTGTAAACATACATTTCAAAATTAAATTTCTGAGAATTCAATTTTATGATACATTTCCGCTAGTAAATTTCTGTTCTCGAAATACTAACTTGGGATTAGGTACTGACCATCAAATTCTTATATAATTATTCATATGGAAACTTTCAAAGAAGTCCATAATAAATTATTAGGCATGGCTACTGGTGGTAATTCAACCCATTTTCGAACCCATGCACGACCTTTCTGCACTATTTGCCAGCACGATATCGACGCTGATCAGCGGCCATATATTACAGCCTGTACCCATCCATGCCACGGTGCATGCATATCGCGATGGCTGGAAACTGACGTGCATTGTCCTCAATGCAGACAGAAATTCCAACTCAATTCTTCCCGCCTAAATCATCGCGCAGGGCCAACTAGGCCAACTGTTGGGTTGTCACTAAGCAGTAATCCGACCGCAACGGTGGCAATAAGACCTGGTACCTCTGCTCAATCAAATTCGGCGGATCATTCGAATAATTCGAGCCATGCTAACACAGCACCCCACCTGGGGCGGTACATAACACACCGAACCGTGGAGGTCGTACATCATACGGCAAAAGCCGGCAAATTTGGTATCCTTATTGGAAGTTTTATCGAAACGACTTGAGACTGGTCTTCGTGTCGGCCTGGAGCGCTCTCAGCAAATGATCAAAGGATAGGCCAAATGGAACATAACCCTGTTCGGACACATACCCCAACACGGTTCAGGAACCGGCTTGCCACAGGACTGGCCTTCGCCAGACGGCAAATGGTCATCCCCGACGACGGGAACCAGTGCTTCAACATCATGTCGACACCTCATCAGCATCAGCGCTGGGCGGGAAACACCAGTCGAGTAGCTGGAGTCTTAACAGGCTGGAATATCTGTTTAGCGTAGCCACGGATTAAGTGTGAGAATTTCATCGCATGCGTGTATTGGCGACAGAGAACTTGGGCGGCATGCAACTGGTGGTGGACAACATCCACCTGTTGTTAAAATAGAGTACGCATAAGCGGTATTGGAGATTATGCAACAGACGACATTCCGTCACCTGGCAAATTTTCAGCGATGCAAGTGAAGCGGAATTCCAGGATGGATGCTCCGACCTGGACATTCAAGATCTGATGAGGGCCAGGAAGCAAATGGTGAAGGAATCGTTCGACAATTTCCATAACGCTATTCTATTGCTGTCGGACCGATTGCGGATTCTGATTAGTGTGGGAGCTGTGGAAATTATCCGCAACCTTCGTCCTGAAATTCTCTCAGGGATTTCGTCCTGAATTTCAATTCAATTTCTGGAGCTGCGTGAGGTTTGCAGGCGTAGAAAGGATCTTCGAGATTCGATGGCGTCGATGACATCTAATCGACACATCGAAAGGCGTCATGTACATGGATTGTATGTGGAACCAGAGATGGAACATAACATCGACATCGCAGCTCTAGATCATACAAATATGGAATGCTGGATTTGTCTACAAACTGGACACGGCTACTACGACTGTATGGCGGAGAGAAACATATTTTGCTTCGCTTGCGGTGCCCCCGGCGAATATAAACCGCGAGAAATGCGGGGACGGAAACTTTCGGTCGAGCGATGCTCGGTCCAACCTTCGCTCGAGACTGCAATGAACAGTGGACAGCCATTTCAAACGCCTTCTGAGTTTAACCCGGACTTAACTTTAACTATCCCGGATATGACCAACCTTAACCAACCAGACGTGACTAATCGATGTTTCTGACGTGAGTAATGTTGATGTGTGTATAGTTCGTGCTCCCTCAACTGACCTCATTGAGCATAAATCTGATGAATGCTTGTTGGACGCGACCGTAACTGATGCTTCCCAATATTAACCCCTTTCACTCCGATTAAAATCCTTCATCGCAATTGTCCTCTACGTACTCCCAATTAAGCGTTGCCCATCCATAACATGAGATATTGGCAAATTATTTAGATGTCAGGAGTCGTATCTTTGGTGATGAGGTGTCGACTTTGTCACATAATGATATACATTTTTCAACCTATCGCCCCAAGTGTTCTACGTTGCGTCTTCGATCCTTTTAGGAGAAGAATGCTGACACACCAATAAGCTATATTGCGTTTCTTCTGTCGTGAGACTTGTTAATGATATTCGTCTTACGCGAACATAAGTTTGTTCAACAATCACTATGGGCTCTTAGGCAGCGGTGCTTCCATATCCTGTTTAGAAATGGAGCCGCTGAATCATTCCTGGAGAGCAATCAACCCTACAAAAACAGCTGCTTTGAGCACTGCAGATGGTGCTAATCAACAAGTTGTAGGATCAGTTACGGCTAGTGTCACTTTTCGCAACCAAACGAAACTCGTCGAATTTTATATCATCCCAGCCTGGCCCGAGATGTATTTCTTGGTGTCAACTTTGGATTGCCTGCGGCTTAGCGCCTGATATCTTCAGAGGTATTAACCCTCTTGGAGGCCCTCTTAAGTGGAGAGCTCCTCCTTAAGCCAGCACGATCCTGACGAAATATTTGACACGCCCTAACTGACATTCAGCAAAACGGCCTGTACGGTGCCATCGCTTTATTTCCTCTTTCGCCGTTCAAGACTCTGGTACAGCATGTTATGAGGTCGAGCCAGAACTCGCCCTATAAAACAACGTCACTATCCGATCTCACCGGCAATTGAAGAACTGACAAAAAGGAATGGAACGTATGTTGGAGCTTGGGGATGGGGAATCACATAGTGGCGGAGCAGTCCAGTTGTGTTGGTACGCAAGCCTGGTAAGGTCCGACTTTTTTGGACTCAAGGAGGAGAACAGTGTATCCATTAAGGATGCATATCCACTGCCTCATATTGATGGAATTTTGAATAGGCTCCTTAAGGCTGAGTTCAGAACGAGCTTAGACCTTAAGGATGCGCAAATTCCACTCGAGAAGAGGTCACGTGAATACACTGCCTTCACCGTTTCCGGCCAGCCGCTTGATCAATACACGATTATGCCCTTCGGACTATGTAATGCACCCTAGAGTTATTCCTGGACGCCTAAAGGATAGAGTTTTGTATATCTGGACGATTTGCTAATGATTTCAGAAACTTTCGACTCACATATAATTTTGCTATCGGAAATAGCGGGCCTATTAAGACAAGGTGGTCTCACTATTAATGTGGCTAAGAGCAAATTTTGTTTGACAGAGGCCATATACTTGGGTTACGTTGTGGGCACGGCATCAAAACGGACCCTGATAAACTTTCGGCAATTACCGACTTTCCTCCACCTAAAACGGTGCGTCAAATTCATTGATTCTTGAGAATGGTAGGATGGTATCGACGTTGTTTTCAAGATTTCACCACTCTTGCGACACCATTGACCAAACTATTGAAAAGAGCAAGATTTTCGACTGGACCCCAGAAGCTCAAACTGCATTTGAGAACCTGAAGGCGAAGTTATTGTGTGCACCTGTTCTCGTAGGCCCGATTTCAAAAAGCCTTTCATCATTCAATGCGATGCCAGTCAAACCGGCATTGTTGGCCTTCTGGCTCAGTTGGCTGAAGAGGGAATTGAAGTGCCGATTGCATTCTTCCCGCAGAAGCTGAATAAGGCGCAGCACAATTACAGCGTGACAGAGTTAGAATACTATGCAGCTGTTGTTGGCTTGAAGAAGTTCCGACCTACGTAGAGGGCCACCAATTTAAGGTCGTGACTGATCATGCGAGCTTACAATGGTTGATGCGGCAAACTGACTTATCTGGAAGGCTAGCTAGATGGTCGCTCAAATTGCAGGGCTTCGATTTGACAATTGAACGTGGAAGGGTTCCGAAAATGTTGTTCCGGACACATTGTCTCGTGTTAAGGCTGACTCTTTGGATATCGTCGACCAATCTCCACCTATTATTGACTTAAATTCTAACCACTTTCGAGACGATGAATATCTTTCTCTTATGAAGATTACCAACCTTAATCAGCACCGATTGCCCAACCTTAGAGTTGTGGATTGTTTCGTGTACAAACGTACAGAGCTTTGGACAGGATGCCCGGAACAGGAAGAGACCTCCTGGAGGCTTTGGGTTCCTAGGGCCTTGACTTCTTTGGTGATAGAAAGAGCACACTGCCCGGAAAATGTGGCCCATGGTAGCATTGCTAAACACTGGATCGTATTCGTCGTACCTTCTACTGGCCAAAAAATGGTTCAGCAGGTCCGCGAATTCGTCAGCCGGTGTAGTACCTGCAAAGAAGTTAAGCCACCCAACAGAACTCTTCGCCCACCTATGGGAGTACCTTCTACCTCCGAACGACCATTCCAGAAACTGTATGTAGATTTGCTTGGACCGTATCCTCGTTCGAAGAACGGTTTTGTTGGACTGTTTATTGTGTTAGATCACTATTCGAAATATCCGTTACTTAAGCCCATTAAAATTTTTACTTCTAATCCTATTTGTGAGTACCTAGATCATATTTTCAGTTTATTTGAGTGTCTGAGGCAATCGTGAGCGATAACGATGTACAAGTCAAAAGTAAACTCTTCGGAAACTTGATATCCCGATTTGGTATACGGCATGTTTTACGGCTCTGTATTTTCCGCAGGCTAATGCTCTATTCTCGGTGGCATCCGTGCCTACCTAAAGACGACCAGCGTCATTGCGACGCTAATTTCAACGTAATCGGTTTCGCTTGCAGAGTGGGGTGCATCAGACCATCCAAACCTCTCCTTATTTCGTTCTGTTCGGTCAACAGATGATTTCTCATGCGAGCACTTACGATCTGCTGCGGAAGTTGTCGTCTATTGAGGAGGGCGGTGATCATTTTGAGCGACATGATGGGATTCGGATCATTCGTGATCAAAGCCGGCTGCATATGGAACGAGCCTATCACGTCAACCGCGGGACGTATAACTTGCGTAGTAACACTGTTGTTTTAGACCTGGCAAAGAAGTCTTTGTTCGTTCGTTTGCACTGAGCAATAGAGCGAACAAATTCAACGCCAAACTGGCTAGACAATTCGTGAGATGTCGTGTAGTTGCCCGTATGGGAAGTGCATGTTACCGCTTGGCAGATCTGCGTGGTAAGGAGCTCGGTCTCTACCATGCCAGGACATCCGTCCTTAGACCACCTAGTTTTCGTAATTTGGTCGTCATAACAATTAAAAAAAATAGGAATAAACAAATATTTTTTCTAGACCTGGTTATTGCCTTCTGCAGTTCCACATATAAGTAATTGGTGGTCTACTTCGTTTCATTTCAATCCTTTACACGAAATCGGAATTTCACTTGTGGCGGCGTTCAACACATATTTATTTACTAGACTTGACATATTTATTTGCCTACAAAGCTGAGACATCGGGTTTTACAGTGATAGTTGGCGGTACGACTAACCTTTCCAGCCGAGGTCTCAATCGTAATGGGGATCATTTCGACAGAACAACCTGCGTAGTCATTTAACCTAGGGCTTAGATGGGGCGTTACTGACGAAATGATCCTAACTAATACATTTGATTCGTGCTTGTCAACAATTCTCAAGCCGATCCTATTTCGGAGGAACGTGACGCTAGGTCTAAGCTAAGGCCGAAAACTTCAGCTGGCAGCGCTACATTAACTTCGGAATCGTGATACGATTGACCCCTTGGCGATGTTGACGGGAGCGGTGTGGAAATGTGGATTGTTGTGGCAATGGGTACGGTGGACTGACCAACGTGACAGTCATAATACAACCAAACTCATAATAATAGAACGGAATAATAGTTTCCTTGTTGCTAAAATTGTCTTTATAATATTTAACGAGGATCTATTTCGGGATCGGGGCAGGCCTGGCTTCGGCGACGCGGCCAAATTTCAACTGCGCTCTTGTGACTTTGCCTGGACGCGCTGGTTTTATGAGTGTCATGGAGGACCCTTCTGGACCTGTCCATATATATTTTCCTGTTGTGCGAGTAGCTTGTTGCAAATTTCCAATACCTGGCACACTGTCGAATGTTGTCATGATTTCGTTCGTCAACTATGGGACCCTACCTTCCGTGGTGTTCTTTCCTGTGTCGACACTTCTGTCGTTCATGCGCTTCAACCTGCTGTGATGGCGCATACATGTTGTTTTTCTCTTCTCCGGATGTCCGTTACACCGTTGCTGGCATTCCGGTCACCTGGTTTGTAACATGGGCCTTTTGGAAAATTTAATTTGGGCACTATTCCGTTCGAGTGATGTTTGTCGGATTGCAAATATCTACACCGAACGCTTAATCACCTCGAATTGCCATTTTGAGTTTTATGCGTGAGCCGAATCCATCTTCACTCTACCCATCGACCCACTCGACATTCGGCAAGCTAGTCGTTTTTTAACTCGTTGTTCTTACTCGCATGAAGTTGCAACTCATGTGGAATCAACGCGGGTGCTTTTAACAACCCGAACAAAATAGTTATCGGATCCGTCCGTTTGCTTAAATTTTTTTGTTGATATTTTATTAATGGTCAGCTAAAGGACCGTCATACTATCCACTACACTACAGCTGTCACTCGCCAGGCTGTTATAGTCCGTCGACACTTAGATGTCACTCCACGACCGATCTGTCTTTTTTTTCAATTTAATGCGTCATTCGATCATCACATGTTATTGACAATTCATGTATTTGGTGTGTTTCGGGTCTAAAAGCCCAACCACAATACCACGTCTACCGGAACGAAGGGAGTGTCAAATAAACGTGAAAGTCAACCTACACGGGTGATACGTTTCCTTCGTCCGGCCGAGTCTGTCTGGAGTGGTAGATGGCTTTGTTATTGGCTGCAAATTTTCGGAATTTTACAAACTATTAAAATTTTTGGTGTAATTGCTCTTATTTGCACTCGGTATTCCCCACTAAAATGCAAAATTCGTTCCAATCCTTCTGCAAACGCTTTTCGTTGCAGCTAAGATACAACTAAATCCTCACTTGTTTTCATACATTTTTTGTGTTCTCTAAACACACCGCGGTGTGGATTGCTCGCTAATCGAGTGGATCGTTGGGATCGCAGCAGTAGACAAAATTCAATGTGCGGGGATTGTGAAAACCAACCACCATTTCATTTTGGATTCTAGACACGAGGAGCGCGGATGGGTAAGTTATTGTGGCCATTTGGATTAGAATTAAATTCTTTTTATAGGTTGCGTTAAGCGGCTGGTTACTATGCGAAAAATTAAACCCTTACACAGAAAACTCGAAATGAAAAATTTTTTAACCTATATCGTGGGCAAAAGTTCTTGATCCTAAAAATAGTGTACCTATTGATATGCAATCCTTTCGAAATACATCAGCTACAGAATCTTCTGACAAATCTGAAAATCTTAGCATATTTGAATTAGGTGAACAAAGGCTGCCGAGTATTGACTTCCAATCTAATTATGTCAACGTTTTCTCAATGGTAAGGATTACGAAAAATCTTCCGATTGTGAGTTTGTTTCCATGGATAAAGCAGCATTACCTCAAAATTTATCACCAATTCCATCAAAATTGTTGAAAATCTTTATTTCCAATCTTCCAGTGAATCTGATAATGATGATAGTTCTTCTGATAACGAAGATACCCAAAAACAAACAAAATCCTTAGTACCAGTTGCTCCAGCTGTACCACCACAAGTTCTGGCAGCTGCTGTTGCAGAACATACTTCAAATGAACCGAAAACATATGCAAATTTTTTTCTTAAATCAATAAATTCACCACCAAACCGTGGAGAATTTGTTCCTGTGCCTCCAGTTCAGGGCCAAGCAATAACTCAAATTATAATAATCAGGATCAATAATCGCAAGTACTACCCGCTCGAGGGACATCACTAGCACAATCATGTAATAAATTCCAAACGACAAGCTAATTCGGAAGTCAGTACATCATAAATAGATTGGGTACCCTCGTTATAGTGGGAACTTTGTCTAAACGTCAGCTGGCAACAGGAATAATTTTGTAAGTCTTTTTAATTTTACTTAACGCACATATTACGTGCAATTTTGAGAAAACAAACTTGAATAATCTATACTAAAACAAATTCAAAATTTTTGTCTTCTAAGTATGCAAATTCCTGCATTCGTTGATATTTCATTTAATTATTACGACCGTATAGTGCATTAACAATAGATAGTAAATAAGTTACATTCCATGAAATTACTTTTAAAAAAACTTATTTTAATTATAAGATTTTCATAAGGTTTAATTGTAATTTTTTTAAATTTAATGCAAAATTTATATAAAACTAAAGTGCAATTTGAAATCACCATTGTTACTGAAATCTACTCGTATATATTATTTTACATGTTTGGCTTGCGGACCAAATAATTGGTTTTATAGTTTAATTAAGCCCTAAATTTATTTTTTGTATTGATTGGAAAATTCGAAGGAAAAAAAAACAAGAAGCTAAAATATTTATACTTTTACTATTACCAACTTTTTTCTCATTATATTTGAGTTGACATCTTTTGCTTTTATCACATACTTAGCACACTATAGTTTTATTAATTTTTTTCATATATAGACATTATTTCTGTAATATTCTAAATTGTTAAATCTATACATTGTTCAATCAAGTAATTAAGTAAAAGGAAAAAGTAAACAGTCAAAATCAGTAATCGCACATGACCTTGTAACTGGAAAGGATTATCCCCTTTATTGCGCAATCAGGTGGGTAATCCTCAGACTGCCACATCCTGTACTTGTTATAAATAAGTTCTGACGAGATGATACAAGAGGGAGTGGCATCTCCTGACATCAGGCACATTGGCAATGTGTCATTGGTAATTTGTTTCTTTTCAGGTGGTAGTTTGTTTGGTTTTTACCAAATTTTAAATTTTATTTCCAGCTTCATGAATCGGCGTTGCCCTTGGGCTAATGTGTGTTGCCTGGAGTAATATGCATAGAAACAAGGGCAGTCGAACGGAAAGGGTTGTGAGTACCCTCACAATTTCTCGCCGCAAACCGACGTTTGTTCTGTTTCGAAAATTTTGTTTTGCGAATACATTTCCACTTTGCTTCTCGAAGTGGGAAGATTTTTTAAAATTTGATTTTGTTGCTTTTTTGTAATTTCGTGTTTCGGTCAAATGCTTCAGCTTCGCTTAATGAAGTGGAAGATTCTTTCAAATTTAAATTCTTTTTTTTTGTAATTTTTTTTTTTAACTTTTAATAACTTTAAATTTTTGCTAATACATTTCCCTTCCTTCACGAAATGTGAAGATTTTTTCGATTTCAAAATTTTTTCGACTTTGTTTTGTTTTGCTTTTATACGCCTGAGGTGGAATTTGTATATTTTGTTAAATTTTTGGATTGCCTTCTGCTCGTGAATCATTTTGTGCGACGGTTGCGTTTTGTTTTGCATTGTAGTATGTCATTTGGACTAGATGCTTGGGCAAGAACCTACCCCATTTTCCCTGAGCTTAAGCCGTGCAAGCGCACCTGCCTAAGCATCAACGATGCTCCAGCCTTCTGCTAACCATCAGCGCACCGTCCGTTACAGTTATGTCTATTGGTAATTGGGAATTTTTCAAAATTAAGTCAAAATGGATTCAGACAAAAGTAAGAATTAGCGAAGGCCAATTGTGATATTGGTTTGAAGTTACTAAAACTCATTTAAAACACGGTTTGTACTTTCAATCGCTCTTATAATTTGGTGATAAGCTGTCGCTGGAAATTATTGTTATATACCTAACAAGTCGCATATGTTGTGCAATATTTCGTTTGCGAATTCGATATTTCCGTCTGATTTTATAAATTTGGTTTCTGTTCTTAAGTATATTTTGCTCTACAGTAGTTTTAGCTATGTTTTCGCTTCTTTATTTTTAATGGGATGTACTATAATGTACTTCGGTAGTTGACATTGCACGCTAATACATGTCTCATTTCCAAGTTTCTGGAGATATCCTAAAAGGTCCTAGATTGAGATTATTTCAAAACTAGTGAAAGGGGTAGTTGTAATGATTTGTTGCTCTTTAGTACGTTTATAAATTTTATTTTTCTGATATGTTTCGCAATTAATTTCAAAATTTTAAGTAATTTCGCCCATATTTTTACAAATATATTTTTGCTATAATTCTAGTGACGTTTTCTAATGTCCGTGTGACCGCATTGTAATAGACTTTGATATTTACTGATGAGTTTGAGTTTTTATTGTACAATTGTTTTGCGTATAGGAGGTTTAAAGAACATTATACTTAGATTTTGAGTTAAATCTCTTTTTTTTTCTGCAGTTTAGTTAATTTATATTTTAGTTGATACGTGCTTATATGATTAAATAGGTCTTTTTCTAAATGAAAGTGCGGTTTTATTTATTTCATAACATTCTTATGTCAATGTCAGCTTCTCAAGGATTGAATCTTAATTCATTTTTGATCGCTGCATTTAATTAGAATTGTATCATTTTAAATATTTATTATCGAATTTGATGTTGCTAGCAAACGTAAAATGAAGCTTCTTAGTTTAATATTATTACTTAGTGTTAGTAATTGTGGTTGTATTATCAGCTGTATTTTAATTTGTCCTACTCCTCGTTACCGTCTATTTTCGGACTAAACTATCATTTCTTTTAACTTTTCAGAATCTAGATTTATTCATTGAGCCTGGTTTAAATGTTACTGTGAAATCGTGAGAAGCTAAGTCCATACATATTTTTCTAAGTTTAAAAAGGATTTCAGTGTTTAAAAGCGTTATTAAAGGCGGTGGTCCCTCATTACTATAAATTTATTACCGTATAATTAAGGTCTAAAAATTTATTCTCCAGTGGATAGCTAAAGTTTTTTCCATAATCAGTTTATTAATGTAAGATTTGTTTAAGGACTAACTTGCATATGACAAAGGTAAATCAAAGCCTATTTTTCCTTGGGAAAGTTTTGATCCCAAATCAAAGTAGAATCGACTGTTTTTAATAAAAATAGTTTACCAAAATTTGGGTGTCTTAAAGTGTTTTCACTCAAAAGTTCACGTTTTAAGGTTTTAAAAGATGTTTGACATTCTTCAGACCAAATGAAGGGTGTGTATTTTTGAGTAAGTTGTTCATACCTTTAAAAATTTTAGCAAAATCTTTAATAATTCGTCGTCTGTAGTAATTGCAAAAGGATTTGAATCATTTCACATTATCAGCGTCTTTTGATACTGGATATTTCAAACTGGGTTATATATTTTTGCGTTAGGTTTTATTCCTTCGGGTGTAGTTAAATGTCCTAAATAAACGACTTGTGGTTGCAAAACCAAAATTTTTTGGACTTTTTTTTACATATAAAATGCATTTGCTTTTAAATTTCAAAGTGCTAAAGTAAGCATTCTTTGGAAACTATTTGATGACATTTTGGAATGTTAGTCTTTTAAATTGATAATGTCCCTAAACATGGAGAAGGAACATAGCCGTTTAGAGTTTGAAAAAATTCCACTTGATGGAATTAAGAAGTCGTCAACCTTGGTGAAGATTTTTGAGCATCTCTAGTCTGTCCGAAACATCTTCCAGTCGTGTAAGTAAACATTAATTACCTATAATCTTTTCATTTAGTTTCCTAAAATCCACTACTAGTCGCCATTTCTGATCAGTCTTCTTCGGATTGAATAATAAGGTGTAATTGAAGGAGAGGTGGATTCTCTACCGTATTTTGTTTTAACTGCTTATCTATTGCTTCGTCTATTAATTTAAGTTGTGAGTGAGGCAGTCTGTAGCTCCTTGCATTTATTGGGTTATTGTCTGTTGTCGAAATTTTTTGTGTATACGAAGTATTGATAATTAAAAGTTCGTTTTCCAAATACAAAATACCTTTAAAAGCTCTTATTATTTATAAAGTTTTTAACTTCGCTTATTCGTCCGTGCTATCTAAGTTTAAAAGTTCTTTTAACATCAAAAACTGAGTATTTATTTGTTAATGTGTTGTTGAAGTAAAGTTTCCTTAAAGGTTCTGTCTTGAACTTTAAATTTGTAAATTTAACTGGCTTGTCTGTTGTGTTTACTATTCCAATATGTATATGGCCGCTTATAAGAACTATTGTGTTGGTAACAAAAATACCTGGTTGTTGTTCGGATTTCAAAATTAAACACTCTTCTGTATTATTTATATTAATGTTTTTCATTCCTTCCGTTCTAGTCTGTATCAATAGGAAAGTTGTCTGTTACTACATAAATGCAGTTTTTAGTTAAGTTCTTCTCGTCTTACTCAAAAGGTAATGATATTGTTTCAGTTGACGTTATTTTTTCATCTATTACCCTTTGAAAATGCAATGTGTATAAGAAATGCTGTCTGTTTCTAAAGTAGTGAAATCGTTACTTTTAATGAGAGAAATGTCATTTCCCGAATCAGCAGTGAAAGTTAAATTTCTATGTATTTTCGGCCAAAAGAGTCATAAATTTTTTTGACGTTTTGATATTGTAAAAGCATTTCATTGTTTGGACCCGAGAGAGTTAGAGCTGACTGGCTCACGGGCTCGTAGTTTTCCTGTTTCGTAACATCTCCAACAAAATGTTGATTATTTCGTTTATTAGAATTTTTGTAATTATTGTTGTTGTTACTATTGCAATTTGAATAATTATTCAAGATTTTATAATTAGGTGAATTCTATTACTATGTGAATTATTATTCGAGTTCCTATTATTGTTTCTGTTGTAATCATTTTGCTGTAGTTCCTATTATTTCTATTGGAGCTATTTCACTGATTGTTTTGTAACTATTTTGATAATTATTATTTCTGTTTTGTTATTTCGTTTTGTTATTATAAATAATTTGGTAATTCACATGCATATTGTGATTATCTTCTTGCGGGCGAGATCCAAGACTAAAACCACCAAGGAGTTCTACATCGCTTGCGCCAGATCCAACATCTTCTCTTAACCGTTCCACTAGGACCACGTCTGTAAGCTGATCGTTCGTGATTGGTTTTGAAACTTTCTGGGCGAGGAGCCGCTACAGTTCGGTGGCGAGCAGTTTTTGGTATCGCGGGTCTCTTGAGAGTAGCCTCTACTATTTCAGAAGGTAAATGCATGAATGTTCTTAAAACTCAATTCCAGAAATTTTTAAATGCCAGTTATAGTGGCCCCTGCAAGCTCTTGCTTTACATGTCCTGGAGAATGCACAGACTGAAGAGTTGAAAGCTTGGAATATTTTCCAATTCTGGATATTTTGGTGTAGGAAAATCCTTCTTTGCAATGACGACCTCCTTGAATAGATATTACTAGATAGCAACTCGATGAGTAATTACCAAATTGTAACTACTGTTTTATAATTACGACGGCAGTTTATATTCCGATAACTATTATTATCCTTCGAGTTAATATTTTCATAAAAACGGTTTCTATTATTCCAGTAATGTCTATTTTTTTTTATATATAAAAATCGTATTTTTATTTGAAAAGATTTTTCAAGATCCAAAGCTAAATAGATTGCAACTGCCAATTTAGTAGATTTTAGTGCAAATATCGTTTGTCTATATCTTTATCTAAAACACTCTTAAACACTATAAGCGCATATGCATCAAGATTTTAAGATTTTCAAGATCCAAAGCTAAATAGATTGCAACTGCCAATTTAGTAGATTTTAATGCAAATATCGTTTGTCTATATCTTTTGTCAAACCACTCTTAAACACTTTAAGCGCATATGCATCATTAAGCGTCACAACTAAAAGTCAAATCAATTTGTTTTCGGCTATTTGAAAACTATTTAAATCATTTATTAATGTAACACTTGTGTCTTTATAGTTCAATATATTTGTCTCTTGCTGAATCTTAGCTAATGTTGAGTGAATCTGGCTTACTTTTGAGACTTCTTATAATATTTAAATAATATTGTTTTAACATTTCTTATAGATATAGGTTTAATTTCTATGTTCAGTAGAGTGCAAGCATTGGAAGCTAACTTTGCACTATAAATAAAACTTATTAAATCTGTTTTTATGTTTCGTGCAAATTTTTTGTTTTAATTCAGCGCACGTATTGAATGCTTCTATTTCCTGAAAGCCTGAAAGGTTGGTAAAATTTTCGGTGTTGATGATAAGTCAAGCTCTGACATTTTTTGGGATTCTAGAATTGGTTGGTCTTGATGTATGGATTTGCATTCAAAGTAAGTTCCGAAAAATTTGTTGCTTAGATATGAAATGAATTGAGTCTGTGCTATTATTCCCGCAGATAATAAATTTAGATTATAATAAAGCTAATCTGTTTCTTTGAATTTTAAGTCTACTTATTTCTTAAATTATGCTTTGTTTTAGAATTTTTCATTAAATGACAATTCTTTTATTTTATTAAGATATGCCTTGACTTTTGTTAAAAACAAAAGTTTAATTAATTTAAGAAATACAATTTTTAATAAATTTTTTTTATAAATATTAATTAAAAAATGTTATTTTGACAATATATACTATAAACAACTGATTTTATAAAACGTATACTAACGGGTTTGTTATATTTTATGTTCTTTCTTTTAAAAATTCTAAAATATTTTGATTTCATTCTATATATTTGTCATGTATGGGAGTTTGCCTTCTAGAATCATTTTCAATTCTTTCGTCAGGTGTGTTATTCACTTTTTATTTTGTTGCAATTGGCTTCTTTTGTTATTGCTGTAATTTTATTATCTCGCAGCACATTATTTTATTTCATATCTCTCTCAG
>JAHHFQ010000204.1:0-68576 GCA_018831715.1 Matsumurasca onukii | reverse complement strand
GGAAAGCAAACATGCAACGAAAGTTAAAACTGTTTTTATTCTTACCTTCTTTTATACCTCTTTGAATTTCTAAAACTTCGCAATTGTTCAATTTTGGGCCTTTTCTTGTAGATGTAAAATTTTAAAACTGTTGGCATCAAAATTATGGTTTTGTTCTACAAGATGAGCTGCAAAAGGGACGAATCTTGTTTATTATTTCAATCTTTGATGTGTTCTTTAATTCTAGTTTGGAAGTTCCTTCCAGTTTGCCTGATGTACGTTTCGTCACAATCATTGCATTTGAGTTTATAAACGCAGCTTTTATCTTCACTCAAGTGTTTATCTTTGCAGTTAATTAGTAAGTTACTCAAATTTTGTTTATTTTTAAGCTGGTTCTGCTTAAAATTTGGCTGATTAGTTCGGAAGATTTTCCCAAGTTAATAATTTTTCTCCATTTAATTTTTTCATTTGGGTCTTTGTTAGTTTTGATGTAAATTTGGCTTGGATTTATTTGTCTTAGTTTATTCTTTAAAATATCATTTACAATTTTAATATTGTAACCATTATTTTGTGCTATTTGTTTTATTACATTTAACTCTGATTTATAATTGTCTTTGTTCGATGGATTATTTCTATGAATAGCAGAATAAAAGTAAGCTAATTTCTGAGATATATGGTGATTTGAAACAATCAGTAGTATGATATCAGTAAATGTGTGTTTTCTAAATATTCCAAAAGAATGTTCATTGTTGTTTATCAATATGCTAAGATCCAAAAGTTTAGACAGCCTTGACTGTCAAAATCCAATGTTAATTTTATGTTCCTTTGAATGTTACTTATAAAATTCAAAAACAAATATTATTCATCAACTGTTTCCGACCATAGGCAAATTCTGTCATCAACATATCTAAACCAATATTTAACATTTTTCAAAGTTTGATGGTTAGAACTGAATTTTTCTTCTCAAAGTCATCCATAAAGATATCTGCTATCAATGGTGAAATGGAGAACCCATAGATAATCCTTCGGTTTGTCTGTTGTATTTTGAGTCAAAAGTAAAAATTTTGTTTTAAACAAACATCAAATGCACATTCACGTTATATTTTCTTGTTACACAATCGTTTGGTTTAATATATTTTTGATGATATTGATATCTGCTATCAATGGTGAGGGAGAACCCATAGATAATCCTTCGGTTTGTCTGTCGTATTTTGAGTTAAAAGTAAAATAATTTTGTTTAAACAAACATCAAATGCACATTCACGTTATATTTTCTTGTTACCTTCACAATCCGTTTGGTTTAATATATTTTTGATGATATTGATATCTGCTATCAATGGTGAAATTGGAGAACCCATAGATAATCCTTCGGTTTGTCTGTCGTATTTTGAGTTAAAAGTAAAATAATTTGTTTTTTAAACAAACATCAAATGCACATTCACGTTATATTTACTTATTATCTTACTTGTTGATTTTTATTTGTTGGAATAAACAAATTATTTCATTTTTAAAGTTGATGTTTTAATAGGTATGCTTGAAGAGATTCTACGATTAATTGTTTTAAATATAAAACTAGCCAATTGGAAAATCAAATAATCTAGGACGGAAAGAAAACGCAATGTAAGTTAAAACTATTTTATTTATTTACTCATTGTGTCTGCTTCGATGTTGTATTTCTCAAGGTTCGTTATTCAACCGAAACACAAAAGAAATACTCGGCAAACTGAATCATTAATTAGGCTGATTGAAGCAGAACAAGGTCTTGATTATCTGCCGAGATTGACATCGTATTGGAATCCTTTGCTCAGCAGAGGAATGGCAATGAAGTTTAATTGTCTGTCTTGAGCTTTAAAGCAGAGAGTATTAAATTGATCATTACTTTGGTCAGACAGTTTGTAACGTCTTTATAGGCTGGAAGAGGTTTTACTAATAGGCGGTTAACTTCAAGGCCTAGATAAACACATATTGTTAATTGTGCAATTATAAGCCCTATTGGGTGTGATACGGTATTACTTTTGTTTTTTTTTAAATATGATTGTTCATTTCTAGTAAACTTTTAGTAGTTTACGGTTAAATGATAGCGTACATAATTCAGTACATACGATTGTTTAAGCATTAAATTAGCAAATTATTCATTTATATATGATACACAATTAAAGCAAAACTGAGATCACTACTTATAAAAGATTTTTACTTTCCAATACTTATTCGCTGAAATGTAAGATTTAATACTTTAAAGCAAAGTAAAGGTTGAAAATAAATAGAGCTTTAGTAGTCTTACAATTTACACGTTCAGTTTTATTTTTATTTAAAATTTAACAGTAAGAATAAAGCCAGCTCTATACTAGCATAAAACTTCACGGACATCTCAGCGGAACGAAGCGAAGGTAATTTATTCGGACTTGTTTCAAACTTATAATTAATTTCAAACTTGCTCTCAGGTTGTGATATATCTAATTGAGTTTCCGAACAGAACAGATTCTTAGTTTTTCTCTCAATAACAGAATTTAGTTATTTCTTATCTTGGCCAACGAAATGTCAAACACATATTGTAGACACGGTTTTACTGGCTATTTAACTGAAAAATCGATTTTCCGTAAGAAATTGACGAGTAAACACTGTAACTTTGTGCCTGCAAGTTGATTGCATGAAACTGCAACTAAGTTTCCAAGGTAAGTTTCAATCACTCAATCGAGTTGCGCGACCCATCAGTCACCTCGCTCTTTGATCCCAGTTCCAAGTTACCGAGGGATTTGCATCGATATGTCCTATGCAGATGTTTTTTATTAGTCAAAATGCGACGGGGAAGACAACACCGATTGCCTATTTTTCAATCACACAAAGAAAATGATCATGATACACCATTTTTTATGATGTATCTCCGACGAACAAACATTTGTCTACTATTTTCGTATGCAAAGTGTTCTTTTGATGAACTATTAGGCTACTTTAAGGAAAATCTGACCTGAGTTTTACACCACAAAACCCCTGTGCAAGCTGCATCAGCACGTGGTGTAGTTTCGTGCAACTGAGCTGCAGTGTATAATGAGCGCCATATAACCCAAAGTCTCGCCAGTTTCAAAACATGTAATTGATTACAGTTTCCTGCGTTGCACTGGACTGACTCAGCTGCAAGCAGTGAAACAAAATTGTACTCGTATAAAAAGCTCCATTACGAAACAGCTATTGACGAAACCAGATAGCAATCGACTTGCAGGCTTATACCAGCGTATAACAGAGGCCTTAGTTATAATTTATGTCTCCTGATGGAACGCACTATATTTAATCAAAATATTAAGATTTCTTTACCACATTCCCTTGGATAAAGATGCCCACTACATTACATTATTGAGATCTGTCTTTGACGACTGAAGGGGACTTCAAAGAGAAAGATCATTGAGACATCGTTCTGCAAGGTATGTTCACTTGTATAGTTTGGATTTGAACGGAAGAGCAGGTAATTGGGTTTTATCAAGATTCTCTAAATGTTGCAAATATATAAATAATATAAATAATGAAATGTGTGTGTCTGGTTGAGTACTATACAGCCTCATTCTTTAATGTTGGTGGTCAACTTGACAGTAAGTTGTATATGAAGTTTGACCTCTAAGTATGAGGTATACACGAACTGTGTATTATCTTATTAGTTTAAAAGAAATACTATATTATTTGTATAGATACAATATATTTTGGAACCTAAAGCAACGTATTTAATATATTTCTATTTTGTCTTTATATTTTCTATTTTGTAATCTGCACAATTTGTACATTTTGGAAAGCTAATATAGTCTTGCACTAATTCACATCAAAATCTGAACATGTCAGATTAACTAAGCATATCTGTATCCAAAAGCCACTTAAATGTTTAGTTATATTACCATAATTTTAAAGAAAAGATATTATTTCCAGTTTGTCTTCAAATAAATTGATAACAAGTTCTTTACAGAGCAAGTGTCTAAGATTGTTCTGCAGACAAAGCTTGTGGTTCCACTTGTCTCTTGGCCTTGCTAACAATAACTTCTCTCAGTAAACTCTGCAGTAGTGGTAACTGATAACAACTCAGAACTGTGAAGTCAGTGCATTAACTTAGTCTGTTTATTTAAAAACGACGCTTTTCTCAACATTGACATCTTTATTTCAAATTTGTCTCTAATTTATTAAAATGAAACTAAAGCCAGTAATTTGAAAATCACTTGTGCTTTTCGCCATGCTACTTATTAGCCAATAATTATTTTTCTTTGTATATCGGGTTAGCTAATTCATTACGGTATCGGTTGATTGCATTTAGTTTTATTTTTTTTACAATATGTTCTTAAAAGAACGACTTCTCTAGAATCACTTTATGTTTTAGAGTCGTGGGCTACTATTAGTTACCATAATTTTTTTCTTTGAACTAGTTCGAAAAGAAGGGCCATTTGTTCTCGTATAAAGAAATTGACTGATTTAATGTAGGTTTTTCTTTACAATTATTTCTTTGAAGAACGTTGTCTATAAAAACACCTATTTTGAGTTTGACATATTGAGAAGAGAGAGTATATTCAGTCTTTTCATCTCAGAATGTCACTGAATCCATTCAAGTATGAAACTTCGACGATAACGTAGCATGACCTTCAAGCCTGTGGTATAGTTAGAAATTGACTGCCACTTCGATGTACTCGTATGATGGCTACACGCGGTGCACATATTAAATGCATAAAGCCACAATGACATACACTTTAGACCTTTGTCTTTGTTAGTTATAAAAACAACATACAATTATGTTATTAAAACAACATTATACAACTTTTTGAGATGATACGCGTATAAAGTATTTCCTTTTGACAACACCTGAATAAATATACATAAGTATACAAACTAAAACTTAGTGATATTAATTGTGTGTCTTATCAAAAACATATCTTTTGATTAGTTAAAAGCCTCTGTCCGGAGTTAAAAAGCATTTTGTTCTTCAAATAAAACCTTTACGATAGAAGTTTTAAGCTATTTTGAAATGCAACATTCAAGCGGTTAAACATTTCAACTTTCAATTCAATTATATTTCTATATGTGAAATACATTCAAACGGTGCTGTAGGAAAGTGCTCAGAAAGGAGTTGTGAATGTCTCGAAAGAGCTCTAGGCAGTTGAATAAAACATAAGATCACAAAAGGAAAGCTAAAGTAACTTTTGAGAGGCTAGTCACCTTTGTTAACCTCTTGAACACTACTTGAAGCAAAAATAAAATTATTCATTATTAAGTGTTACAAGATACTTTATGCATATACGCATATATTTTAACTCTTACACTTGTTACATGTACTCTTTGCTTTTTCGGTTGATATTCGATAAAAATGTAAATTTATGAGTCAAAAACTCGCCAATGCCTTCAGGGAGTGGGAGTGGCACAGTGACTACTTTGCTGGGACTGTACTGAAACTATGACACATACTGAAATACGGTAGTTTTCTCTCCCCTTCTTTTTCCATGTCTGGTTCAAGCGGTCTAGTCGACCTTCCAGCACAGTAGGCCTACAGGTGAATATTGTTTGTGTAAAGTGCAAAACCAACAACCATTGAGTACTTCTTATCGTTCTTTGTATATAGCTCTAGCCTTAGGTAGACTAAATTCACCCGACATATTTATTATTTTAACTTTATGTAATTATTTAAATATAACAGAGCGTTCACTTACATGGCTGATTTGAGGGCTGCCCTCCTGTTCTTTCGTCTGAACAACTCTTTCGGTCATCTTTTCGGCAGCAGCTCAAGTGCTCGAGGTTTTCTCAACTCGCCGACGCCAAAACTTGCCGTTGGCTCTGAGAGCTTTCGACAACGTCAACCTCAGGATCCATCTCAATTGGAGGTTCCTCAAACAGCGTCTCGTCACCATCGTCATGTTGATCCGCTGAAATCTGACCACCTGCCACCAGTTTTGTACTGCTGAGTAATCTTACAAAGTATGGTATTAAAAATGCCACTACGCTTAATATCGTGTAGCCCCAGGCTAAATAAAATGAGCAAATATTCAGTCCTAGACCTATGTTGGTTGATTTAACTTTAGTTCCAATAGAACATAGGCCTTTTGAAGAAATTTGAAAAAAATTGACTAGAGTCAATAATTGAAATCTATAATGTTTTACCGTTAATAATTAAATAGAAAAAACATTCATAATAGTATGATGAACTGACCTGGTATAGTTAGGACTAATGGCGCATCACTGTCAAAAATAGAGGGCAAATTTCGTCGCCGAGGAGGTCCTAACCCTAGTATCTTGGTGGTGGAAGTGGTTTTTGCTGGGGCCTCCTCCTGTGTCCCCAACATACTTCTTTTCCAACACCTTTTCTTTAGGTTTTCTTCACCATATTTGAGCTTAAGAACCTTTCGGTCCTCAGTTACCCACATTTTAAATTAAAACTTCTTCGATACGGCCCCAAACTCTGTCTTTTCTATCCTAGAACTCATGTCACTTTGTTTGCATTCTATCACTTTCTATGACGCTCAACAAGTTCTAGGAGCAAGTTTATTCGTCATAATTAAAGTTTGTTTGCCGCTTCGTGCCGAAACAAAACACAATATATTAACGTATTAAACAATAACTGAACTAAAATAATAATGTTAATGATCATAATAAACGCAAAATAAAACAAACTAAATAACTATAAATAAACTACCAATGTAATTCAGTATAGATAATTTAACAAGTGACATAACTAGCGAAAAGCCATTAAACTCAAGTTTTTCAATGATTAAGCTGTTAACTAAACTAAATAAAATATAATGTTTAAGTACAAACTAAATTTAAAATCTATGCAATAAAGTAGTTACTATTGAATTAATATGGAATACAATATGCTAATATAGCTATGTAACTGCAAATCAAAACAGACAAAGTAAACTTAATAAAAATAGCTTTTCTATCTCTGTCAAAACCGTTTGGTTATTAATTAAACGGCCTTAACTGTCACCTTCGTCAGAGCGTGCCACTTTCGACCAGGGAGAGAAGTAAAATACCACATTTCGCTTGATCTCCGATCAACTAATCTAAGTTAACAGATGATTGAAACCCTATTCCAAAATTTAATCTGAGATTAGCTTAATATACTGTATGTTTGGCTTATTATACTCGTATGTGCACAAGAAGGTTTTATGAAGCATTTTACAGTTTAATCTATTATTATGTTTGGCAACTAATAACTTCACAAAGGTAGATGAGTGCAGTAAGTTAGCCATGAGTGAGAAATCCTTGGAAGCAGTTGAATTGTGTAACCAGTACGGAGCAAAGTATGAAATATCGCGTAAATAAATCACACCGGTAGAATTCTGCGGATTTTTTCTACTTTGATGAATGTCTTCTCTGTACTTAACTCTGCTAGGACCTTTTATCATATCAACCTTTGCTCTCTTCTTGTAACCGTAATACTCATACATAAGTAAAAAGTTGGAGCTAATCATATTGCAAGATATACACTAAATGACATAATTCCCGACGGACTTTTAACTGAGAGGATAATACTGGTTAAAATTACCATTTGCCATTTATGATACATTAGATTTGTTGAAATTTTAGGCTACGTCTGTTAGTAATATACATTTTATAAATTAAAATATTTAATGTAAATTAATAAATGTATATTACTTACAGACGTAGTCTAAAAATGGCTACAATTAATGACCATCTGTCTGTACACACCTTTAAATTTCAGTTAGAAACGTTTTTTATCAATTTGTTTTGTCTGATGCGGTAGATATGGTAAATTATTTTCAAGTCATTATAACTTAACAGTTAGGTAAACCGCATAAAGTTATCCTTAAAAGTTAAATATATTTCCAGCCTTGATGTACGTCTTATGAGTTCGCAAAATAAATTTGCAGATGGACATTAAATTGTGTCTTGTATAGGTTATTTTTAGTGACTAGTTATTGCTAATACTTTTAGACGTTTGTACTAATTTATTTGAACAAGGTTTCTAACAATTATATTTATTATTTTAGTATCCAATTGTTTGAAATCTTGCTTTGTGTATCAATTTTTGTTGATTTTCTATTATTTTGAAGTTTATTGGAATAATCTGTGAATGAATAGCTAATACTAATATAATGATCTATGACTTCAGCAAGGTCACAACATTAAGCAAAATTGCTGTATTTACGAATCGACATCGGTTATATTTATTGTGAATTTCAAACTGTTCACACAGTAAACAATTTATTTAATAATTTTGTATTACTTTAGAGCGAATGTAAATTAAATTTTACATTCAGTTTTAAGAGACAGAAATAAAGTTGAAACCTGACAAAGTCATAACTACCTTCTTCTTGACAACATAAACAAATTAAACAAATATCCAAACTCAAAACTATAAAACGGCGATTTAGTTTGAATAATGTTTATAAAACTGCAAACACATCAGTCAGGTGAAGGCCATTATAGATACGAACACGAGGTTTTGGCGGGATACGGACGCAATGACGTTCCTGAATCCCATCCAACTCTGTGATATCAGAAAACAATGAGAGTTCAGAGTCTGGCCAAACAACAAACTGTGCGATATGTCATACCTGCAGCGTTTGTATATTCAGTTAAGCTCTTTACTGTTCTGTCCTTCGATAACCAGTTTAAGTAACCGCTATGAAGATGGTCCTTAAATGTTAAAACTCTATTACATAATATAATGGTATAGTTGGTTAAACAATTATGGCCCAAAATATTAACAGAGGAAATATTAATAGGTATTAGATAGAGTGGGGTATACCACATAAAATCTAGAATAACTCAAGTAGTTTGAAAACACATGTTTGATTGGAGAAATGTTTACCGTACTAACTTAAAACTCTCAGAAATCAGTTTCCCACCCGGAAAGTCCCAGAAAAAACCAGAAAGTTAGTTACCCCCCAAAAAACCTTATCATATTTTATTTGTGAATGTGTTAGTCTATTACAATTAACGTATTTAGTGGAAGCTATAAAAGCTTATCAGAAGGTACAAATTGACTACAAATAATTTCAAACTATTATGAACTATAGCATTGATTTTATTTATTAACGATATTTGCATGTCTTGATAGTTTAAGTATCGACTGTTTAAAATTCTCTTGAAACTTAACACAGATTTAAAACTTAAATGAGTTTGGTATTTTCAGTGAATATGACAAACTGAGTAGTTCGAAGTAAACATGTTTAATGTAGGCTGATTATGACGTGTTGTTTAAGATAGAGGATTCAGGAAACTGAAGTCTGTGACGTCACTTACTGTCAGATGACGTCATCAAATGACGTCGTAAATCTCCCAAGATGGCCACTCTGGCTTAATGCTTTAACACAGGAGTTAATATTTACACAACTAGTATTTCTTTCAATTTGTAATGTTAACGTTATTTATGACTACATAAATCTCTCTGACAAACCTTCCGTGTGTTCCAAGATGCTTCTTCACTAGTTAGCATTTGATTTTTTTAATAAGCTTAAGGTACTTAAATTAGATTTTCCTTGTTATGATGAAAATTCTATAAATTGTAGGATATACGGTGTAATGATAAACTTATATAATTTACGGGGTAACTAAAAGTAGCTAACACCTCTCTTAAACATTTTGTTTTTTTATATTTGAGTTGCGATTGCCGATTTTTAGTTTGTGGCTAGCAAATTGAGTGTTTAAGAAAGGATTTTTCTTTTTTATGCAATGTAGTTAAAAAAAGGAATTATTGTCGGGGAGTTTTTATTGATTTTTAAATATTATAAGAAGTCTTGTCAAAAGATACCGTTTGAAGCTATGTAGACTGTCCACGTTTTAGTTAAAAGATGAAAAATTCATGTTTTATGGACATTACGAAGATACTTTTCGTAAGATTTGAAAATATTGAAACCCGGGAAAACACATTACGTCAAACTATCATTAGATGTTCATTTTGTCCGAAACATATCAAGCTAAATACCATTTTCAAGTTTCCTTGTTTTAAAATCATATTTCCAATAGGTTTTGATAACGTGTTGACTGAGAATATAATTATAGCTAATTAAATAAGAACGTTTAAGGAAGTAAATTACATTTTAGACAGTCTGTATAATTATGATAGTTATGTCAAAAGGTCTAGTATTTAAACTGTGATTCGATATTTCAAAATGGATTTTTAAATTAATTTTGTAGATAGTTTTTTTTCGTGGTCCTAAAAGACATCTCAAGATTTCCCATAAAATGTGACTATTCTCGCAAAATGATTATCAGGCTGTAAATAACCCCTTTCATAGTGGTCTACAGTCTATAAATACAAGGGATCTTTTATGGGACAATTATATTCCAAAATCTAAATCTAATTACGAAATCCATCAACTAGGCTTTTGGAGATTTTATCAAGGCCTTCTTTGATCGTTTGATTAAAACTACGTATTTGTAATATTCTTGACTAAACCACTAAAGAAGGCTCCTAATGTTCTTAAATACATTGAAGTAAGAAAATAATATGTTATTCAGAAAGCTACTTTAGCATTCTTTCTGAAACCATGTTTTAAATGATGACAGTTAGAAAGTTTCTGTTAGACTCAAAGAGAGATTTGGGTAAACGTTTCTGAGGCTAATGGTGCGACGTCAAGCTTTCAAAGCACTCTTTAACTGTCTCTGATTTATGAAGCCAACATGGTAACGGTTTAAGCTGAAACTACTGTTAGATGAAACTAAGCGAGTCATCTCTAAGCACTAAGCATTGCACACCAAATGCTAACAGTTTTAGTCCTTACACTCACATTTAATTTTGTACTGATGAAATCTAATAAACGAAAGGAATTTAGCATTCATAAACCCACATGGTTATATCATTATTCTGCTAAATCGTAATTAATTAACTTCAAAAGGCTGTGCTAACTATAACAGTAAGTTCTGAGCACATCGAGTTTTGTTTATAGTAAAGGGATGTATAAAGAACGAGTCTCAGCAAGTGAGTGTCAATTACACACTTAAACCGTATCACCAAACACTTTGTCATGGTTATGTTTTTATCACCTACAATAACTACCTTCATTCTCTCATATTATATCTGTGAGTATTTACCCCGATAAGTCATTTGTAAATTGGTCAATATGCTGTACCCGTGTAATAGGTTCCCAAAGGTTGTCTTGTAAAAGTCAGTTGTTTGTATGTTGACGTTGCACACTTATAATACTTCATATGGATTTTGTATGAGAAAGGAAATTTAAAAATGCTCACGATAAACAAAAGCGATTTAATTGAGTTCGTACTTTACCTTAACACTGACGGCAGTTTAAGGAAAAGCTTTGTAAACTTTCTATCCTGCTGTAGTAAATTTATTTTCTCTTGGCAAATATTTTCTTTGATGAGGCGTTTTTGAATTATGCGATAAAAAAATCAAATTAAGAATACTAGTTGAATGTCCGAAACAGTCCATCCAACAAACTACTGTATATTTTGTTTAGTAATAGTGGTGAATACATTTATGAAAAGTCTTAAGTAACTTGCAGTTAGAGCTCATGGAAATCTAAGTAACGAGGTATGGAGAAAAACCAAAGAAAGTGTTCTAACAAACTTGATCTGCCACTCTGAGGAAATTTTTGAAATTGAGCGCGTAAATATTTCGCGCTGGACATTGTTTTGTACAGTCATTATATGTTTTGTATAGCCTTAAGTTGTAGTTGATTTCAAGGCTAGTTGACCTAACTTGGAATGATCTGGGTCGATTGGTCCATTATCTAGTTAACTGCGGATCCAAACTTCCTGAATCACCGAGTCTAGAATTAGTAATCTTGCAGTAGATTATCAAAAATTTCATCTATCCAGCTAGTAGTAAACTCATAAAATAGAACTCATCGAGAAATCGTTTGTTAGTTTTAAATATGTATAAAAAGTAACATAATTATGAAAGCCAGAAAATATTAACTAGTATTAGACACGAACTCCTTTAAATTGGTTTTCATCTAGCTAATTAACACATCAATTATAACTTCCATACGCAAAAGTTGCTACCAGTAAATTGGACCAATAAATTACAAGCCAAACCCGTTTTGAATAACTTATGATTTTCTTAACACTCATTTTAGGGCACGCTATCTTTAAAGGTCATACTAATACTAACATATAAATAAAAATTCTTTATTTCTATGTGTTTGTTTGTATTTAATTGCTTTTAGCAATCCTGTCACACATAAAATAACCTCTTTAAACAAATATTATTAAACTGATTGTTATTTGTTAATAATATGGACTTTAACTTAAATTTAAAACTACTAATACTGAAAACCTTTGGGAAAATGTAGCCTTCCAATTCATGACTGTACCCCATGAGCTACCTGTTCCGACAAGATAGTTCTGACAAAGATACTCGGCTTAGCTCAGAGTCCTGTGAATCATGCAGCAGTTAACATCCGTACATACAGTTTTGGAAATTCTAAGCTCTGGATTGGACCTTATTACTAGAAATGCTGTTGCCGAATGCAGGAAGCAGTAGTACTGATAGTATCAGTGCTTGTATCAAGTTGAAGTTTATGACTGCAGTAGCTCAAAATTTGTAGAGGATCTTTCAGCCTTCCCAAATCGCTGCAATTGACGTTCAATGAAAAGTGAGTTCTTTGTCAATTAATACGCAGTTACAATGAACTTATACAGTTTTGAAAGTAAGAACTCACCTCTGTATGATCTCAACAATGTGTTTGGTGTAAGGTGCAGAACTTTGAATACAATTCTTCGGTGTTCCTATTTTGCACAGTCTTGTATAATTGTAGTGTAAGGTATAATAATATTAGGAACTGGAAGTAGCTTTTAATTTGTCATGTGTATTGTTTACCTTCTTTATAGTTATTTATCTGGTACAGATAACTATATTTCATACTTTTCTTAAACATTTTGTTATATGCATGTATTTTTGACTGCACTTTTCGTCTTGGTCCTAATTGTATTTCTTTTATAAAGTAATGGCGAACTCAACACAGTTTTTCTTAGGAGTTTCTATTTATTTTGAAAGACAATATGTTGTAATTGCTGTATGATTTTATATTCTAAAGTTAAACTCTTAGGAGTTTAATAACTTTATTACAACTTATGTTTTTGATGTACATTTACGATTAAAAAATTTAACTTAAACTGTATTCTATGTGTTAAAAGTTTTTTAATTGAATTGTTCAATAATGTCCAATCCTGTTAACAACACAAAAAAATGGAACCTTTAAACAACCTAGTGGTAAGACGGGGAACTTTGAAATCGGTTATTTAAGAATGAGAAGACTAAGCTCTTGACAAACCTCCCTCTGAAATACACTACTTAGACAACAGCTAAGGTTAACACCAGAGAGATATCAACATTGTGTTGGTGTAAATGTCATCGGTTCCCCAGATATTCTAATCTATTCTCTCAAGTAGTTCTGTAACTGTTTGCGATCTTAATTATATTGCTTAGTCTGTCTAACTCCTCAACTTGTTCTTCAGTAAAATTCTTCCGTACCATAATATTGTTTTACAATATTTATAAGCAATTCAGGTATTATTCCATTAGAGCTAGTTACAAAATGAAAAGTTTCGGCAATTCTAAACAAAAAATGAACAAAATATCCGATCATTCTTAGGAGAAGCCCTGACTTCAGTAAAATAATATATGCATTTCATTTGAATACATGCGCATTTTCAAAACACTTAACTGAATTTGTATTGAGTTAAATCTTTCACCTGTTCCCTTAAAATAATGGTTTTCGTTTAGTTTTTCTTTAATAATATTTACTATGTATTAGGACAATTAATAGCGCAGTTATCTTTGAAATTATAAATTTTTATTTAAAATATGAAAGTCAGAAGGTTTGTATCTGTTAACCTAATGAAACATTTGAATAACTGTTTTTAACTAATGGTGCAACGTCAAGCTTTCGGAACACTCTTTAACTGGTTCTGATTTATGAAGCCAACAGTTATTTTACTTTTCAACCGAAAAGCTACAGTAAAATACAAAGTTTCATTAACTATGACGAATCGTCTGTGATTTGTAAAAAGTAGTTATAAGACTGAAGAAATTTGAAGACAAAAATGTTTGGACCGAACCGGGACTTGAACCTGGGTCTCCCGCTTGTCGGGCGGTTATGCTATACCACTACACCATCCGGCCCAACTATTTCTGCCTTCAAATTTAGAGAAGTACTTAAATCTGAATGTTTATCCGAAACATGTGACTGTCAAATAAAGTCTTTTTAAATCAACAAGCTGGAAATATTACAAACATAATTTAAATACTATGTCAAATGACTTATATAGAACTTAATTTGTATACACGCTAAAAAGCTAATTTATTACTGAAGAAATTTGAAGACAACAAAGTCTTTCTTGACAGTCACATGTTTCAGATTTAACATTCAGATTTAAACGTAATTTCTAAACTTGAAGGTAGCAATAGTTGGGCCGGATGGTGTAGTGGTTTAGCATAACCGCCCGACAAGCGGGAGACCCGGTTCAAGTCCCGGTTCGGTCCAAACCTTTTATTTTCAAATTTCTTCAGTAACAAATTAGCTTTTTAGCGTGCATACAAATTAAGATCTGTAGTTATAAGACTATTACACATTTTTGTCAAACTAAAATTATAAATATACTAAAAAAATTAAGAAATTGTTATAATTGCTACATTTAGTTACAAAAGCTACGCAACCAAAGGGCTAACCAGAGCTATTCTATGCACTCACAGATAAATTTGTTTTCTGTTTCTTAATCAACACAATATGAGTAAAAAATCAACACTGCAAATATTCATTATTTACTGCAAATTCCCATGGATTTGAACAATGAACTGTTCTGCTAGCTTGTACTTCATGAACTATCAAAGGCGAGGTGAACATTACAAGAGTCAGTTCAGTCCTGGGAACGTTGTGCTTTGTGTATTGTTAACGTAAAAGAGAATGAATCTCGGCAAGTGAGTGTGGAATACACACAGAAACCCTGTCAACAACACTTTGTCACGTTCATGTTTATGTCGTCTGCAACAACCACTTTCATCCTGTATACATATGAGTATTTGCAAATGTTCAAGTCAATTAATCTCGTTTCAAACACACATGGCAAAGTTGAAGTTTTATTTCGTTTAAACTTGTTGTGTATTTATTTTTCCCAAACTATCAGCCGAATCATACTATCAGTATTTTCAGTTTATGTTTTCGATTTTTTCTGAAACTGTATTTTCTTCTCTTTTTTTGAGGTTCCTAAGACTTTAAAAGTTTTTAACACGGTTACCAAGCAGTTTTCATAGATTTTTCCTATTATAACAATGCAAAATGTAACTTTTGATGTATTTTAATCATTTCATTTAATTCCATTTTATGATTTCAAAAACTATTTACCATTCGTATTGTATGTATAAACGAAGTGTATGAAAACAAAAATAAGTACACCTCTAAATTTGAAGACAAAAATTGGTCGGTCGTATGGTGTAGTGCTCAGCATAACCACCCGGAAAGTGAGAGACCTGGTTTCAAGTCCTAACATTTTGTCTTCCAATTTCATTAGTAATAAGTTTAGACTATTTAGACAAATTAAGATCTAAAAATGAATTCCTAATTATTGGAGCAACTTCAATTAGTACATTTATATAATATTCGTTTAAAACATGAACATTATTTAGTTTCGAGTAGTATTGAGTAAATAAAATGTGATAAGTTTATCAGAATTAGTCTTTTAAACGTTTAGTTGGCTGAATAAAAGTTACGTTCTACAAAGTCATTTAACTGTACAATTGTCTTTTAAAGTGAATTTTACTTCAAAATTATACTAGCAACGAAAAATTTGACGGTATTAGGTTGTAGGTTAGAACTCATTTTAACTTTAACAGTGGTTACCTGTATTTTGAAAAAGTATTCTATTGATTATTGTTTATATTTTGAACTGTAGAAAACTTCAGCAAAAGAATACTGTTTAACATATATTTTATTAAATCTCATATGCTTGCATGAAAATAAACCTTTACGTTTAAGCCATGATATTGTTAACTGAGTTTATACCTAACGTTAAAACTTACTGCAGTAACTAAAGAACACTTACAGGAAAAGATTTATGAATTTTCAATCCAGCTGTAAAAGGTTACCTGGGTTCTGGGCAGGGGCTTTCTTTTGTTCAAACATTTAGAACAGTTTGCAAATTTAAAGATTTTTAAAGTTTCATCATAAACATGTGTTTTGTAAAAACTCATAAGTGGTTAAAACTTTCTTGAAGAACGTTTGAGATCCCAACAATTTGTTTGTTTCGTGATAGTAGTCGTTAGCTGTCAATTATTGTTAAAGTTATTTTCATGATACCCTGTAAATCTTCAGATTTAACCAAAACGAATAAATTAAATAAGTTTTGACAACTTTACCAAACTGTAGGGATAAGTCAAACTTAAAACATACACATAGGTGTGTTTATTACCTTTGCAAAGCTCTTTTTTACATTTTTCTTAATACTGAATACGTTTGCTAACTTTCATTTGATGTCAGCTCTGAGAGGGGAACAAGCAACAAACTGAGTTGGGTCTGAGTTAATTGACCCATTATGCATAAACTGTAGATTCACAGTTCTTGAACAGATAGCTTCCGTTCAAGGTACAAATACTAGGTATTCACACAAAACACAACCGGAAAAATCAAAAACACTTTGTCATGTTTTCTTTTAGTTTTTAACCTTGGTTGTGTAATTCACAATAGACCTTTTTTAGCAATTATTTGAAACAAGCTAAATTATTTTAAAGCTAAGAGCTCCAATGACGGGAATTGTCCCCAGGATTATATTTAACTACTTCAGCTTCATAAATAAGAAATAAGCTCTCTTCATTTTTGTCTTAAAAATAAAACCTATAAGATCATCAGGAAGACTCCTTGTTGTCTGTCAACTACACCACGTAGACAGCTGTGGTTGACAACAGAGAGATATCAACATTGTGTTAGTGTAAATGTCAGCGGTTCCCCAGATATTCTAATCTGTTCCCAAGTAGTTCTGTAACTGTTTGCGGTCTTAATTATATTGGCTAAACTTCTAACCCCTTTAAGCGTTTCTACATAAAACTAAGAATTTCGCTCTGATTGTTTCACTTAATAAACCAACACTCAATTTTGAAAATGGTCAACACTAATCCAAATTTCCATAATATAGCTGAAATAAATGAATATATTAGCAAGTGTTAATCATTTCCTACACATCTAAATACATCATATAGTGTCAAAGACTTCTGAAAATATACTGAGTAATGTTCTAAAGGAAGTACGGGCCTTTAAGGAATTTTTGAAGATTTAAACATGCAAACGCACTAACAGAAGCAGTTACATTATCTAGTAGCTGTAATGGTGATGTATAATAACAAATTACAGTTTAGGTAACATAAGCGGATTCAAGTTATACAAACAGGTTTCTAACTGCATTAGCTGTTTGCCAAGTGATAAATCAATGTAAACTGTAACATCTGGAGTCATTAAGTACTCTCTACACATGATTTACTCTCTCCTCAACAGCTGGTTAGTTGTGTTACTGTTAGGAAACGTCAGCGCTCATATGTTTTCTCTCACACGTATGTTTTGAGAAACGCGACAAGTTGCGAAAATTGTACCGTTATTTTCTAGGAATAAAAGTTGTTTCAGAGATATTTTACTCTTTAAAGAGAAAAATATACGGTACGACAGTCAAAAGCTCAAAATATAAAATGAAACGGAAAACAATAACCAAATTAAAATAAATCGGTTTAAAGATACTTGGTAACGATGGCAATTTGTTTAACAAATTAGACGCAAAAGAGGCAATTAGCTAATTGGCTTTTCTCGAGTCGAGAAATCTCATCACTGGTAGCTGTTTAGAATTGTGAAATTTGCCTAACAAGTCATTTTTATTCATTGTTTGCTCTCAATATTTTGTTCTCTTAAGCTCCTTTGTTTGTAATTTTAAAAAGTCACATTAAGAGTCAATTCTGAAGGGCGTTTTCTGTAATTTTAAGTATGAATGCACTATTTTACGAGCAATATCTTACGCAATAAGCTACGGCTTACTCGAACTCCATCATTGTAATGTTTTCAGCTCTCATTTTTCTCATTTTTGCTAGACTAAAACAAACCCATAAAACCAGGCCGACAGGTAGCTAAACGCTAAAGCATCACTGGCGTGCGTGAATTGAATTTCCTTTGCAATTTGTTACTCTACTTGACAGTAATAATGTGACAGTAACCAATACAATTAAAAACGCCAACGTTAAATATAAATAGAAATGGGAAAACAATAGATATAATGGATAAATTGTATATAATAAATGTAACATTACGTATATAATAAGGTAACTTACCGCTTACCACTTAAACAGTCTGGAACTTTGTTAATAAACAGTTAACTTTGTTGACTGGGACTCGTAGCGTGGTCCTGTAATCCAACTTCATGGAGGTCAGGTTTTGAGGATGATAGAGGTCTAAATCGGCTCAGATAGTCTCAGTGATCATCTGATGATACCCGCATCAACTCCCACCATCGTTTAGACATATTAGACCATCACCTGCGTGGTTCGGAAGTCACATTAATCCGTTGGTCCTTGTATTTCCATCGGTCATTGGGCTAATAATTAATGACCCATTCTAAGGAAGAGTCGGCCTTAGTTTGTAACAAGACCATTTCATAACCATTACTACCACTCATCACACTCATCCTTCACCACATATTTGCCTTAAAATACCCTCCTGAGAGTGGTCGACATCTCAAATAGTGATTTAGTGATTTAATAAATAGTATGAAGAAATAATAATAGTGTAAACGGCTTGAGGCTTTTATTTTAATTGAACAATATAATATTCAACGAGAGCATCTTGTACTTTTTACCACATACATTTTTAATTAACAACAGTACAAAATGCTCTCATTGAATAGTTTTGATTACCACAAAGTAAATGGAAAAGAACATCAAGAAGAATATAATGTTTCCAGTTTTTGAGCTTTAAAACAAAATTTGTTTGTCATCGTAAATAAACAAATAAAATTAAAATACTAACAACTGCTTCTGTGAGTTTTGGCTAACCTCAATTAACGAACTTAATATTGTGCTTAATGATTTACCTTAACACGAAGTAGGTTGAAAACAGGATGTATTATTGATTGTAATAGAGTCTTATTAAAAAATAAATAAAACCCTAGGGTTATTTATTGGCCTTGCTTAATCTATCAACCCGGTGAGTACAAAATCGGGCTGTGCAGTTATGTTAAAGAGTTGTATGTTTTAGCAATATTGAGGTATCGGTGTAATCATGTAACAACGTTCACCAGAATATTGCTAAATCTGTCAAACGTTAAATATATTTTATTCAAGACAATTATGCCCTAAACTACGACTTTCAACAGCAGTTATCAATACATAACTAATCTATGAGTAGTAATAACAATGTACATGTTGTTTTATATATTTTAATTATTACTTGCTAAATTTTAAATGTTTTTTATTTCTACAAGAGTTGTGTTTTTTCTTTATGAGACCAACAATACAAATCAACTTTGAAGTAATACATGACAAGCCAGCGCGCTCTTTCACAGTTCTTACCAACTACCAGCAGCGCTGGCAGACTACTGCTCTCTCTCGGAGTCGCTTGAAACTATGTCCTGCGCGAGTCCCATAGATCGCAGCACTGCAGGAATCAGGTCACGTGACGTGGTTGCCAAGCAGTGTACAACTATTTACAGGCGTTCCTTCGTCTGAAAAGGTTAATGCAGACAACGGAGAATTAAACAAAGCGTGGACAAAATAATTTACTATATAAATATTATTAAATAGTACAGTTTAGATATTGTGTCTATGTGCTCTTAAATTCAACAATTACAACTCAAATACAAATAATATTTCTGCCTTCACTAATGAACTGTTTATTTTTATTAAACCATCAATAAGAAGCATACACTACAGATACCTTGGGAGGGTTATTAATTTCTGGCTGTTGAAAACCCCGTTCTACATATTTAAGAGTATTTAGAAGACTGATGAGCCTATCAAGAACTAGCCCAAAATGACGCAATACACGCTGGGAGTTCCTACTTCCCGATAAAGATATCAAGTATCAAGTAAGTAACGGATGAGGGAACTAAATGCCTAGATCAAGCGAAACAACACATTATACTACGTAAGTTGATGTAGGTTTTATATGACGTTGAGCAACAAGAAAAAGCTCGAATAAACAGTAATTTGTATTCAACACAGATTAGCAATAAAGTTAATTCTGTACATATATGTACTTGTTAAGTATTGAGCGGTGTGGTGAAGGCCAGAGGGGAGTTGAGATCACTTTAAGTTGCATGTTACCTGTTCATCTGCATATCTATAATTATTTGGTACTTTGCTTTGAGACACTGACTAAAGAGGATTTTAAGGTGAATATGGGATGATGTTGAGTGTGATGAGTGTTTTTGATGAATGACGAGGTGTATGTTACAAACCAGGTAATAATAATATAAATATATAATTATTTAAAGGCTATGGTACTTAAACTGTTTTATGGTGTACCACATAAATAATATTTATAACTTTAATAGCTTAATATATATTGTTATAGAGGTTAAAAAGTAAAGTCCATTTTATAATTTTATGTTTTATACTTTTTACAAATACACTTTATTCCTTTCTACAATTATTTAAATATTAATTAAATGATGATGTCTGGTATAGTCAGACGAAATTGTAACATCCGTTATTATTTTAGTGGCACAATTAAAACAGTTTTAATTAATAGCTTTTTAATTAGTTAACCAATAAGTTTTATATTTACAATTATTTTCATTTCTATAATAGCTGTGTTATTAATATATGAGGTCAGGAAAGGAATAGCTTTGAAGACATAGTACATCACAAGCCCGCACACTCTCTCAAAGTTGTTACTAACTAAAGGGTAATTCACTTAGAGGTTACATTTTCAATTTAAAATTATACTATTTTTTTGCCAGAAAAACTTTTACATTTTTATTAGCACTATAGTTTTATAGTTTGACGTTAAACGTGAAAGGTGTGTATTATTGAGATGACTACCCTAACTAGTCCAGCAGACCTTGGCTCTTTTGATACAAATTCCCACTACTTTTTACTGCAAGTTCCACTGCACATCATGAAAGGAAAATACTATTTGAATTTCAATAAAATCGAACTACAAATCCCGATGTTGTTGCAAAATATTACTTTTTTGGTTACCATTTTTAAACAATTTCATGGACATTCATAATTATTTTACTTTGATATAATATTAATTTTAAATTTCATCATAATAGGACGAAATTTACTGTTTTAAGGCATTAAAACCCTTCTTTTGGTTAAAACCCCTCGTGCTAGTTGTCCGATTTTCTGGTTAACGAACTTCCACATACTCGTATTTTGTGAACATTGAACACACAATGCGACCAGTAGATCATACACATATGTACATACAGGATGAGTTTTATATTCCCACCTTAACTTTGGAAAAAGGAAACATTTTTCAAAACCCTTTAGGGAATGTTTTTATAGGATTCTGAAGTTTGTTTAGACGTACTTTACGTCACCCACCACCACCCAAAACCCACAAACCTAGGGGGAGGGCCCACAAAATGTTTAAACTGCAACCCTCCCTTTGTGGCACTTCAAAAGAAAGGGAATTGTAACACAAATTCGCAAAGAAAAATGTTTTATCTATACTTATTCTTTTGTAATACCCACTTAAAGTTGAAAAGAAATCAGGTTTAAAATGCAAAATATCACAAAAAACAAAATTTTGTAAATATTTTTGCCTCAAAATACCCTAAATGGGATTATGTTATGGGGTTGTGATGTTTCCTTTAAAAGATTTTCGGGAAAAAATTGCCATTAAAAAACCTGAGTGAAATGTGGCATTTTATAGGTGATTTCTTGCAATCTTTAAACTGGTATTACAATAAAACGAGTAAAGATAAAACATTGTTCTTTAGGTCGTTGAATTTGTATTAAAATTTCTTTGAAGTAAGTACCACTAAAGGTGGGGGTTACAACAAACATTTTGGGGTTTCCCTCCCCCCTCTCACATGCTGACGGCATGACAATTGCTCTAGGTTATGAAAAACGCGTAATTTTACCAATTATTTTGCATGACGTTAAAAAAGGCGTAGTGAAAGCTGTCGAAAATCATAGACATTTTCTGTAAGCGGACGATAAAGGGGGCTTCCATATCTTTGATTTTTCTTAGAGGCCTTCTTTGAGTATAGGACAAAAAATCTACAACTGCTTGAAACAAATTTCTGCCGATATACAGGGTTAGGCAGTGAAACGGCACGATTTTAAACAATTAACATAACTCTTTAGTACATGAGTGGAAATTTATGTTTTACCATAGAAACAATCATTTCTGGAATATGATGTCACTAAGGAGGCGTCCTTGGTTTGCACACGTTGTCATAGTCTGAGAACAAATCCACCCATTACGTTCTAAAGCATTTGCAATGGAATGTTGTTTATTTCCTGCCAAATGGACTCCTTCAGATCTTTTTTTGTTCTTAGAGGATTTTTTTGGAAGACTTTGCATCTTAGATAGCCCCAGAGAAAGAAGTCTAGAGCTGCCAAGATAGTCCGGCCAAAGGGAAGTCACCATTCCTGCTGATAAGACGTCAGGGAAGTGTAAGCCTCAGCTAATCCATTGACACATTAGCAGTATGGCTTGTCGAACCATCTTGCTGAAAGAGAGTTTCTCCATTGGGATCATAGTAATCGATTCCAGGTAGACCAAAAGTTGCCCAGGTTTGTAACACTCTTTTATAACCAGTCTGTATAAGGTGTACATTGTGCTGGGACAGAAGTCAAATATTTATGTTGAAATGACGAGTTTTTGGTCTAGAGACAAAAGCTGTCCAACAACCGCCTCTCGAGACATTGTTACTCCACCTTGTTTGCTGTCAAGTTTCACTGCTACCCACACATTTTCAAACGGCTTGCTTCATTGGAAAGCGGAGATAATAATGGCGTTTTAAGGTGTATTGTATCTGTACTGCCTTTTCAGCACTACAGTCCGATGGCATTAGTAGACGGATCTGTTAGAAGTAAAAGTGATGTTCTGGAGCTGACATTTTACAAACATTGGTCTTTTTGTGGCCCACTTGTGCAATTGACCTTGTATGTACACATGTTCAACATTTTACTGTTTAAAGTGTCATTACCTTATATTTTTATTCAATTCTTCAATTTTAGAGTAACATTAAAACAAACTCCAAATATAAATAATTCGAAGAATACTCAAAAAAGCATGCTCGTGGTTACTAGTCAGTTACCCAAAACCGGCGTTATAGTATATTATTGTGTATCTTTATTTGAAAGTAATGGTGGGTTCACCTTATTCGATAAACAAGTTTTTTGGGCTCTAAAATAAACCAAACGGAATTCATCTTTAATGACTTTTATATGATACCTAGGAACTGCTTTTAAACAAGTAGTCAAGCTACTGTAAGAGTTCATTTACTTAACTAGTGATTGGTTTCCACCTTCTTTGTCAAAAAAAATGAAACTATTTTAATGAAAATTATATTTCAAGTTGACAGAAACCCCCCAAATTACAGTCAAAATAACAATAAAACCATTATAAAAACCAAAGTTACCTAAAATCATAAGGTTAAACATGGTGAAAGGAAACAACCTATATTGGTAACACTAATAATAAACTACACTATGTTTGTGTATAGTTTAAACTATTGGGAAGTGGGTTGCAATGTAGTACAACCCTCATAAATAAATTTATGACAACAAGAAGGAATGGTGTGATTTCAGTTTCCGCCCAGTGACTGAGGACGAAGTACTTTTCGCAATGAATGGAATTAAAAGTAAAGGCAGTTGGCAGTACACCCTTTCAATAATGGGATGATCAAAGCTATATCCTTCGCTCTTCCAGCCATTACCCAATTCCTCATCAACAAAATCATTGGAAAGTGGATTTTTCCCTCAAACTGGAAAACTGTATTGTGCACCCTCTGGAAAAAAATCATCTCCAAAATGTGTTCAGGAGTTCAACCCACCCCAATTCTGCACCAGCAATATCCAGAGAAGATTGTATTGCCAAATCAAACTAGTACCTTTATCACGAAGAAAACATTTTTACCTAAGATGCAATCTTTTGATTTAGAAAGAGTCATAAAATTTGCACTCGCCCCAAAATTTAATTAGTGATCTTATTAGATGCCAAAGATGAGGGAAACATAAAGTCCGATGATACAATGTTAGATTATTCTCAAGCTTTTGACTCTATGAACCATGAATTTTGGCAGCCAAATTGAATTATTATGGATTTAAGAAATCAATTGAGTGGTCATGTCTTATCTTAATGACAGAGTGCAGATCAAGGTGGGGACCCAAACGTCTGCTCCTCTCATCCGAGATCGAGGTGTGCCGCAAGGAAGCTGCCTGGGTCCATACTCTTTCAACATGTACACGCCAGATCTCCCTAGCTGCGTGAAGAACTGTGCTGTTCACCTATACGCAGATGATTGCCAGTTGCACTTGTCCTACCAATTCAAGATGGCTGATTTGAGGCTATTTACCTCATCAATTCAGATTCTGTGTCTCTTAAGGTGGTCAACTGAGAATGGACTAAAATTGCAACGCAGGCAAATGCTCTGTCCTTCATTTTATTTCACACAACAAAGAACAGACCTTAAAGTGTGTCATGCTCGGGGTATCCTTCCTGTGCGACACCGTAAAACCCTCGGTGTTGTGCTGACAGCGGCTTACATTTCTGAGCATGTTACTCGCCAATCCAGCGTGCAATTGGTTGGCCGAGGGTCTGTACAGATTCAGGAGTTTGCTTCCGGCAACGTTGGTTGCAACTCATGCAGTCGTAGTTCTTCAGTATTTTATTACTGTTACTCTGCCTTTGGCAATAGTATTTCGAATATAACGCCTGAGAATACGAAAGAGTTCAAAATGCGGCAGTTCATCGGTGTTCTCGCTAGGTCGTTTCTGAATGTGTCCCTTATCGAAGTGACGCCAGATTGCTTCCACGGAAACTATATGCAGGGTGTTGACTATCTTCGTATGACGCACAAGGCCCTTACACTGGGGAGTTTGCAATACTTGTATGAGCGACTTGTCTAGGACATGATTCCAGCAGCACACGCCACGACAGTCTGTGCTGCATTTTCGCAGAGTAAAGCACTGGAGCTAGTGAGAAGTTTCTCTAATTTTGGCCCCAGTTTGCGCTGACCTTCCCAGTGCCTAAAAGTTTCTAATAAAACGTTTAAAAAATAAATTAAAACGTCATTTTAAAATATGTGTCTTAAACTTAATTCTTGCCAGTCTGTTTTGTAATTTCTTGTTTCTATTTGTTCATGTAATATTTTATGTTATTTAGCTACTTAACTTTAAATTAAATTATATGACACTGTAATTATAGTTTTTAAATGTAGTAATGTTAAATTAAGTTGACACAGTTGTTCTGAAAACCAGTTGTAACTGAGAAACTGCCTAATAAAGGCATTTTATTTATTTATTTATTTATTTAAACTCTAAATGTTTTATCAAATCAGGTTTATGGTCAGTGAGGGTTTGCTAAAATATTAATTTGGGAATGTATAGTCCATGTATGACGTTTCCAATATCGTTCTTTTAAATAAATCTTTTTTATAACGAAGAATGTCTGCTCCGTTATAATTAATTTTGTGATTTTTTCAAAATGTTGTGCAACACTAGATTACTTTCTTCATGTATGCACTTTTCGTTATTTTATTTAATTCTTGTATCTATAAATAATTTAGTTTAGCCAATATAAACGCCAGACCAGTCATGTTTTACTGTTGAGTGTTTTTATGAATTGTTGAGGATAGTCATTAGATTGTAAAACTTCATATATTCTGTTAGTTTCTTTTCTTTATAAGTTGAAACAAGGTTATTTCTTTGGAACAAGTTCCTGACTACGCCAATCTTATTTGATAGAGAGTGATTTGAATTTAAATATTAACTTGTATTGTATTTTCATGACGTTTAAACTGAATAGAACGTGTAGTTTGAACAGCCCCTTACACAAACTGACCCGATTGAATTAATCATTGATTCGATTTGTGTACAGAAAAACATTCAAATGGAGGACGTCTAACAATAGGTGATAAAACTGATCCATCCTTGTCATGACAAGTCTTTTTGATTGACGTCATCAATCATTCAACACGTTTATGATACCAGATTCATTCGTTTGCCAAGTTGTCGTGGGTATTTTAAAACTAGAATAACGCATCATTTTTTTCAACTAGTCTGCGGTTTTATATGTTACATATTAAAAGTATGACATGAACACATACATACTACGTGTATTTGAATCTTTTGATTATCTCTTGAGAGTCTTTTTGGTTTTAATAGGTTTAGTTAACTAAATGACAAGTAAGAATCCCATACCGATACTTTGGCGTATAATAAAGTTTTAAATATTATCACTTTGCTTTCTTGTATTTATTGTAAAGTAGTAAAATATCACATTTAACAGAAGAGTGTGATTATTTGTTGTGAAACACTTGTTGAGAGAACATAGCACTTTTTTAAATATTTATTCACATGTTGTGGACAATATATCAATCCAATTCCACTTGAATTATCTAGCATTCAGGACTCTTGCATACTTGAAGAATGCATCTAACAACATTAGTTAGTTGATAAGTTGTATTTATTTAGTAGGGATTGAATTATGTAATAGAATTGTTCTAAGTCCAAACTATCATCTTGACTCTTTTGTTAACAGCCAAAAGATAAAAGTAATGTTTGCCACGTTTATTGATGCGCGAAGATAGAACTACAAAGTCCTTTCTACCACTCAACCTTGACCTTTGCCTAGCGTTGCCGGAGTTGCGAGGGATATTCATGTATTCTGCTAAGAGAATACATAGATGCCAACGTATATTACTACTAACATAGTTCTCCGTTTCAAGTAATTGAGAAGAAGTCACAGTCATGTCAATTTTCACAATACTTCAAAATGATATTGGCGTCAAAACCTAGTTGGTTACAAAGATGTATTACAAAACTAGTAGATGGTTAATGGTTTTATTTTCCGTGAAGTCTTGCTTTGCAGATAAAAGCTGTTTCCCTTTATGCGTTAAAAGCTATGGTTAGGCAACAATGCCCATTCGTTACAATGATTAATTACACTCTAATGGTTAATAATGAGGAACCACCACTCACTAATGGAAACTTACTTAATTGGGGTTCAGTTGGAATAACTGTGATAGATGAAGGCTTTGTTTTTCAACGAACTGAGGAACACCTTTATAAGAGTTTTCTTTTGTTTTATAGAATTAATTGATTTGTCAGTTTAAGTGAAATAGTACAGCTAGTTAACTACCATATTAGCTTTTAGATCTTAATTTGTATAAACGCTAAAGAGCTAAATTATAACTAAAGAAATAAGAAGACAAAAATGTTTGGACCGAACCGGGACTTGAACCCGGGTCTCCCGCTTGCCGGGCGGTTATGCTAAACCACTACACATATTGGCAATGTACCTAGCTTTTAAAAATATAGACTAATATTCTACTTTATAAAGGCCTTTCGTAGTTTATGTAAATTTTCGGCTTATAAGTTTTGCTATTTTTATGTACAGAACTAGCTTGCAAGCTGTATTATAACGTACTGTATACGCTTGGATAGAGAAACATGTTATTTACGTGAAAGACGATCTCAACGCTACAAAGATTGAAACTGAGAAGATGGTTTGCTGCTTTGTACTAATTAAAGTGTGATCTGTTCTAAGTCAAGAGTAATTGCTTCTCCAGTAACATGTCTTATGTCAGAGATTAATTCTTTCTTGCCTGGTTTTTACTAGAATCAATAAACTGAATTGGACGCAAATATGTGCGTTTTACAAGTGGAAATTAAAATTAAGGGTTTGTAGTTTTCCCAGTGTATTAAAATATTTCTTTTAAAACTATAGTCGACATGCCTATTTACTCTTCGACTTCCCAAATGACCAAAAATATAAACCGAAAATATATATCTGAGTTATCAAAAACGTAGTCTTAATTTGTGATTTTAACAATCAAACATACAGAGTATATCTGTGTGTAAGTTTCAAAGTAATAAGTAAGTGGTAAGTTCAAATAACGAGGATAAAATTGTAAACTGTTACTACAAATAACATCTTGTATCAAGCTGTATTTGACATATCTGATTTTTATAATGCAAACTATGAGTATTATAAAGTAGGTATACACAATATAACTTTTATTCAGTTTTGAGGATAAGAAACGTGATTTGAACTCGCAAAATCACTATATTATCTTGTTCTTGACTTTTACTCTTGTACCACTCTTAGAGGCATATGAATTCCACAATGTTAAGGGAAACCCGGTCCTTAAAACATCCAATGAATTTCCGTTTATAGCACAGTAACTGAGATGAGGATACTTTGAAGTGACAACAAAATATAAAGTATATCGGTTTTTAGACATTTGATTTGTGTTAAAACACGAAATTGTCTTGTTTCGCTGGTAATTAGATTTTAACTAGGTTAACAATAATTTTGAGATTAAATAAAATAACCTTAACAACTATTTCAAATTCATTCAATCAATCTTTTCAAGTCCTACATGATGTTAAAAGAAATAATTATACTGCAAATTACTAGGTCGTAAAAGGACAATAGAACAAGATTGACTTTGAAACCGACTGATAACTGTATCAACCAGAAGTAGACATTGTGAGAGGTACTCAGGATATGTGTATAACGGTTGTTCAGTGCCATACTACATAAAAACAAAAATACGTTATTAACAGGTGAGACCGTTATTTCAGTTAGACTGTTAATATAACTCAACAATCAAAACTATAGATTTGTCCTCAAATTTGAATAAGTTTATAAAACTGCAAACACATCAGTCAGGTGAAGGCCATTATAGATACGAACACGAGGCGAAGGGAATCCCATCCAACTCTGTGATATCAGAAAACAATGAGAGTTCAGCGTCTGGTCAAACAACAAACTGTGCGATACTCGTATGTCATTCAATGGCTTCAAGCGTTCTCATTCAGTTAAAGATTATATTTTTTTGGAGTGATAAGTTTATTCATCCGTGAAAGCGAACTGTTATAGTAGATTAAGACAGTAATGAAATTTTTAAATAAACTTTCCTTGGAAATTGAAATTTTATTTGACTTACGGTAACGTTAGCGCTCCACGGAAGCTATATTTTACCTTAAGATTCAGCCTATTTGAATTAAAATTTTACATTTTCTAAGACCTTTAAAATGAGGTGCAGATTTCCTTATGATTAACACAGGGGCTACCCCCCAGTCACCCATTTTGAAAACTGGGGCAAAGTGTCAGTATGCATAAAAGGTACTTTGGTTTCCTCTGATAAAGTGTACCAATTTCGGGTACGCTGAAAAACTGGTTAAAAGTTATAAAGGCGTTTCCACACTTTTGCTTACCCTGTATATTCAAATTTCTACGACTTCAAATTCTACGGTTATATTCAAACCAAAATAACGACTAAAACATGACTGTGTTAACCTTAACTAAATATGGCTTCAAATGCATACAATGAACAAAAGAACTGCATATTGAAACTGTGGAATATTGAAAGTATTTTTATGTAACGAGCTTGGTCATGGAATGGTGTACTCCTAAGTATTGTTAAATTTGTCATTGCAGAGAAACAATAATAATACATATCAAGTTTTTAAAGTTGTTTAAGCTTTAAGAGCAAATTTGCAATTATGCTTTATGTCGTAGAAACTAAACATATATATTTAATCAAACGAAACGGTCAAAGGTAATTTGTTCGACCTTCCCGTATATTCTAGTTAAATGTGAAAAGGTATTTGGTCTAATGTATTTTAGTTAATTATAATGTATTTTAGTTTTAATCGTGTAACCATACTTCCAAATTAAAACTCCATTTAAAATTTTAAATATCAAAAGAAATTTGAATTTTAATTTTTAAAGGCCTTTTTTTATACTCGTATATTTATAAGCATCTTCTTTGCTGAACTATTTTTTGACTATGCACCATTAATAAAAGGTAAGAGAATAATAAAAATTATATTTAAATACTTAAAAAATAAAAAGTACGTATATTTAACGTTAGTATTACGTAAAATTATTTTATCATTCTGTCTGAAGTTTTGTTGTTAATGACGAGAGTTAGAAAGTTTCTGTTAGACTCAAAGAGAGATTTGGGTAAACGTTTCTGAGGCTAATGGTGCGACGTCAAGTTTTCAAAGCACTCTTTAACTGTCTCTGATTTATGGACGCAACATTTCTACTCTTTTAAACAGATACACTTTAGTAAAAAGAAGGAGCACATTATCATTTACATCCAGAAATCTCTATTTTATCATACGGTTCTAAAATACGAGTAATTACACAGTTTTTGAAAATACTCAAACTTGTGAACAAGCCTCAAATAAACTAAAAGACTAAGTTTAACATTTTTTGCCGAAAATCATTGTATTGGGTTTTTAGTTATTTGTAATGCTTAACCCAAATAAAGGTTGTACTGAAAGTACTTTTAGGCTATTATAAACCCACATGGTGTTTTGCATTGGTCTGCTAACTCGTACTTTATCAACTTAAAAGATATCTGAATAACAAGAGTCAGTCTGAGTTCATTGTGCGTTGTACGTTGTAAAGGGAATTGAAAAGAGAATAAATCTAAACAAGTGAGTGAGGATTACACACGTAAACCTTGTCACCAACACTTTGTCATGTTTATGTTTATGTTGCTGACAACTTCACTACCTTCGTATCTGCGAATGCTCGCTCAAACAAGGGCTTTGAGTTTATGTGGAACCGCAGAAACTTTGAGGTAGCGAGCATAAAAAGTCACTTTTGCAAACTGTGTGTGGTCTGAATACAATATTTTATTAATGAGTCTAAGCTTAATATGTGAGCTATTGATCACATATCACATTACATTTTCAGTTAAAGTTCCCAGTACTTTCAAAGTAGGTAACTGTATTTCTTTCTATTACAGTGATGATTATATGTAAAATGTTAAATCCATTGACAGGTAGCTTTTGGAAATCTAAAGGTTGAACCGTGGATTCATTCACTCGACCATTCTGATTCAGGGAAAAACGTTCACATTATTGATGTTCTTGATTTATACGTAAACTCAATAATAAATAAATACGAGTAAATAAAAATGCCTTTATATCACCGTCTCTCAGTGTAAGTACTGTTTTACAGAGCAACTTAAGTCAATCTTAAACCTATCTTAGTCTGGTTATACAATACAATAGAAAAGCTATACTGTACTAATACTATTTAAAAAGCGTTTTAAGTTTGGCCCTAAACGTGCCTAAGGCACAAGTTTTGAGAGTAAAGGGGAGGTCGTTGCGTAGGTAGTAGCGTGTTAACAAGCAGGCCTCGTAATAGGAAGTGACATTCACTCTTATGAAACTAGAGGCAGGGAAAACTACCGAACTGGGAGATACAGAACGGCAGTTCATGATCGTTTACCTTCTCAGGTAGGAGTTCAGCTTGTCAACAAGTTGCCAAATTATATCAAAAGTGCCCCGGAGCTCAAGGCTTTTAAAACTCGCCTGAAAAGTTTTGAGAGTGAATGTCAAAAATGTACGTATGAACGAGATTTCCATGTTGGAATGTGTGGAAAATTTTAGCTAAAAAAAAACTGACGATTGCATAACATGTCACATGTTTTTTGCAATAAACCATTTATTTAATAATTAGGATTTCGTCGTCACTCAAAATATTACAAAGCTCAACCCGTTTGTCTTTCTTGCTAGACTAAGTTCTCAACGTGTTTTGGATAATCTCAAACTGAAGTTGGTGCAGAGGCATGATAGTCAACTATCTTTGTATGATCTGGGTCAATTGGTCCATAATCAAGTTAACTGCAGATCCAACTTCTGGAGCTACTGAGGCTAAAATTAGCCCTCTTGTTGCAGACTGTGCTGTAGATTATCAAAAGCTTTATTGATAGCGTATGTAGCTTTCATCCTGCCAGTGGTACATGCTACGTAATTATTTCATTAAACAACTACTGTAGTAACATAGTTTTTGAATTTATTTCTGAAAATGAAATTTTGGGGGTCTAAAGGGTGGACCAACTCAGAAATTTTTTTCTCAAAATATGCTCTATTAGTCCCCCGCCTAGGTCGATATTTTTAGTGTAGAGATTAGAAAATTGTTGTCCATATTTTCAAAGGTTGTTTTAGGTTTGTATAACTTTAGGTTTTGCAAATTCTTACGCTGTTGTTAGAAAAAATGTTAAAATTGACATTTTAAAAGTGTACTATGACTTTTTCACAAACAGTTATTGCCTTCGACTCTTCAAAGAACTGAGCCAGACAAGACAACCTTTACTAGAACCTACATCAACCATTAACCAGAAGAATAACTTTGATTTTAACCTACACCTCAACCATTAAAACTGCATAAATAATGTTTTTAGACTTACAACTTAGACGTGCTCATACCACTTTGTTACAGTGATACAATTTAAAGGGCAAAGAATTACAAATGGGGGTTTATACTAACTACAGTCCAGGTATTACGGATACAAGTTATCCAAACGGGTTGGATTAACTGTCTGCCAAGTGATATATCAATGTAAACAGTAACATCTGGCGTCACTAAACACGATACAGTATACACATAATATACTCTCTCCTTAACAGCTGTTAACATTAACGTAGATACAATTAACACCATGTCACAACGCTACATACACTAATAGTGGTAAAATTTACAATTAAGTTACAATGTAGAGTTCCGCCATTTCAAAACAGCCTCTTTGTTAAGAGTGGGTTTACACATTGAATGTGGTTTGAAAAATAGGTCAGTATACTCCGAAAATGTGGTTGGACGCAATATTTTTCCTTATTCTCATTTTTAAGAAATATACACTTGATAATTGTAAAAATATTGTACTATTAGAGACTTTGAGACCTTCTCAAACAACTTTTAAATTATGAGAGCTCATGGATTAAACTGGTATATTTTCATTTAAGACTTCTGTAGTCCCATTGAACGACTGACAATGACGCCGTTGTTTACAATGCAAACAAATAGATTAGTTTTCAAATTCCACACGAGGTTTCGTAGTTTTCAGCTGCTCGAAAACACAGCTTTCACGTTTGTGGGCTCTGCATTGATTGGCCAGATTGCGTGTTTATGTTTTACCTCCCAAATACACACCCTTGTGTGATAAAAAAACATTTGTTTTATCACATCCAATGACGACCAATAGTTGCCCTTATATCCCCGGGAATAAAAAGTGTTTTTGTTAGGTTGCCCAAGAAATTTTGTTTTTGTCACTCGCAAAGTAATTTAATAAGGCAACATTCTGGAAAAGCTTGTTATTGTAAAACGAAACGGAGTACAGTTGGCATTAAAGATAAATTGGTCTAGATGCTTAGCAACTGTGATAATTAGTTAGATAAATTAGAAGCAAAAGATGCAATTAACTAATTGGCTCTTCTCAAGCTGGGAAATCTCATCACTGTTGTTTGCCTAGTATGGTGTAGTTTCCCTATCAAGACTATTTGTATACTTGATTTTCTTCATTAGCTTGCCAACGGGTTTTGGGCCATTTTCTTTGATCGTCCTAAATATTATAAAGTTCTTTTATTAAATTAAAATAGTTTTCAATTTTATGTTAAATAAAATGGCCCAGGCTCAAAACTTTCTCACCATTAGACACAGTGTTGATTCAAACAAAAGTCTTAAAGTAAATAGGCTTTTACAAGTTTGAACAATGGCTTTTGATTTCAACCTATCAACCATTACCAATAAACCTTTTGAGGTAGGAGTGTTTCCTAGCTGTAATGAGATTCAAACACTGATTGAAAATGTAGTATTAGTTTTTAACGAAGAATATTTAATTATTAATGTCACAGGTTAAACTGTTGTAAATGTTCTATGTTTAGAAGCTTGAATTCTATTCAGTTTCCAACCAGTTTCGAAACAAGAGTAAAATATTTGCATTGAAATAACGAGTATTTTGTGAACAGAGAAAAGCTTTTTAACAGCCGTCTCTTGAGACATTGGTTGTTTGCCTTGTTTCCTGTCAACCTTCACTGTTGTGTACAAATGATCAAACACTAAGATCAGCAAAACCTCCCTAAGTTGGTTCGTGACAAAAGAAACATTAAGGCGTAATAATGACAGTGCTGGTAAAGTCCTGACGTGTATAGTCATTTTGACAACTTAACGTTCATTTCCAAGGTAAAACAAGGCAAAACACTGTAATTCTCTCTTACTCTTAGGCTAATTTAACACTTATTCCACATAGCTTAGTAAATATATAAAACACAATACAACTCAAAAGGTGACTGACTCAATCGAGGATCTCAAAATGCAAGTGAGCGTGTAAATCTGGTTTTTAAATAAGTAAATAAATAAAATGCCTTTATTGTCAAACAGTGTTAAGTTTACACTTTATACAAAATAATTCCAGTCAGTCATAAAACTAATATGTTCTCAAATATAACAAAATAAATAGTTTACAGTACAAGGTAAATTAAACAATAATTACCACGATTAAGATTACGACAATAATTTAACAAGGCCTTTCTTAAAACTAGACAATGACATTATTTTGAGGTTCTCGGGGAGCTCATTGTTCATTGTCGGGCCAAAGTTGGAGAACCCTCTCCTACCCAGTTCAAGTCTAACTCGGGGAAAGTGAAGCCTTCTGTCCTGACGGGTATTTCTATTGATGATCTCTCCCCCGGAGAGTCTCTACTGAGGGACTGTGGTTAATTAAGAAGGAGTGATTTGTGAACCAAGCAACATGTCACTATCCTGCATACATCTTCCATGGGAAGCACGTTTGCTGCGTCTCTAGAGGGAGAAACATGCTCACTAAGCCTCAAACTGAAAGCGTAGCGGATGGCTGCATTTTGCAACCGTTGTACTCTCCTTTTGTTCTCTCTTGACAGACTGTTCCCGTATGCAGGATAGCAGTATTGAACAACAGATATGACATTTGCTTGGACCAATTTAAGCTTAGCAGCCTGAGGCAGAAGATCTGTACAGACCCCTCATTCGGCCCGCTGGAACCTAAGAAGCAATGTTTGCAGGCTCGTAGGACAAGTGCAATTGGCAATCATCTGCATAAATATGAGCTTTACAGTTCTTTATGCAGCTAGGAAAATCAGCAGTATACAAAGTAAAGAGGATATGGCCGAGACAGCTACCTTGAGGGACACCACGGTTTTGGTAAGTGGCTTTGAAACCTCGTCTCCCAATCTGCAACATGTAGCCTGTCAGTTAGGTAAGACCTTATCCAGCCAATCACTTGTTCACTAAATCAATAATATTTCACCTTGGCAAGAAGCATCTGGTGGTTAATGGAGTCAAAAGCCTTGCGAAAAGTCAAGCATCACTGTGAACTAAATTTTCCTTTGTCCTTGGCTTCAAACACATCACTGAATAAGTTGGTGAGGGCTGTGCACCTGCTGTGATTACTTCTAAAGCCTGACTGTAGTTTTAGAAGTATATATTCTACAGAATATAAATGCAATCACATCAAGAACATCAACATGATATATTTATAACTTAAAATTAACAATTTAATTTAATTTTAATCTTGTCTAAATGTTCTATCATATGTTTTTATCATAACCAACATATAAATAAATTACTTTTTGTATTTCTTTGTGGAACAAGCCTGGAGATGATAGCTTGCTAATGAAAGCGCTTGTTCGAATAAAATGTATTGTCCTTTTGTTTTAAATTCTATTAAACTTTACTTTTCTTTTAAGTCGGCTCGTTATTGAAATGCAGACGTAATAACATCCATTAAAGCAAATCTTTAACACAAATTGTAATGCTGACAGTTGATAGAAGTAAATTGCAAGAAGAAGTTATGAAGTGAAGAAGTGAAGTTATGCAAGTTACTTGCAACGTAGAACAATACTAAGTGACCCGGCAAAAATACAATAACAAATAACAAGTGACCCGGCTTGAAGTTGAACTTTAAATCGTTCCAGTTGTGATTTCTTTCAGAGGTAAAATACACAATCTCAAGCACCCATTATACAAATAACGGTCCTTGCAGCATTTGATACATAACAGTATAAGTTCTTTTACAAACCATGTTTAAATAAATGTTTATTTTATACTACTCACTTTAACCATGTTTTTAAACTGCATTACTTAGTAGAGCTAAATTGTTGATTACTTTGTTAAATGATATAATCACGCCTAGTGTAAGCAGGGCGAGGTGTATGTTTTATACTTCATGTCTAGGGACTGTGAGTTACAACAAGGTGAGCAGACACGATGTGGTTTCTGGCTCGAACCCAACATGTAACAAACATCCTACCAGCCTTCTGAGATATTCAAAACCATCTCTTCCAGCCAAAATTTAAAGTAACATTTACTGTATCTGCATTTAGTTAATATATATATATTTGTAAATATAACACCGCTTATTGAAAATGTTTAAAAAAAGGTTATTGTATAAAAGGGGTTTTTTAACCAAGGGACTTTGTTTGTTACATATCTATTTATACCATCTAAATATCGCTCTAAATATTAAGAACAGTGAAGTTTGGTTATTTAAAAATACATCAAGGAATCGTTCGAGACATGCAGGAAGCCCTAAGATTAAATGTTGAAGGTAAGTTCAAAATGTCGGCAGTTCTAAAGTTTAAAATGCTGTATACTGGATATTTCGCTGTAACAGTTTGAAAGAGAAAACTGTACATTTGAACATTATTGACGTTTAGGTAAAACGTTTTGTTAAGATTTGTGATGTTTATAATATATTTCTAATCTATTTTTGTTCAACGTATCACACATTTTTGCTTTTGTATCCAAATTAATTCGGCCTGTTCCAGTCAACGACTGCTAGAATGAATAAGTATAGTTTCTTGCGTTCAATAATGGTGTGGTAAATCTGGCATTTTTATTTCGTAACTTTCGGAAGTTATCAGTCCGTTTCGATCCCTTTGCCGACTCTTTACAAATATAATACCTCCTCAGCTATACAAGTTGGATAATCCTCTGAGACCGTTTTGATAAAAATCTATAAAAGGGGGCTTTTACCAAAAAAATAATAACGATTCATCAGGATAGTTTTTGTGGTTTTGTTTTTCTGTGGATCAGTTTTTAATAGCTTACAACAACAAATAATACCTGTTTGATTTTTGACCTCGTTTTTGACTCTAAAATTTACATTTATATCAAATATTAACCTAAAAAGCAAACAGTACATGTAACAAGTGTAAAGGTTAAAGTATATGCGTATATGCGGATATATATGCGTATTAGTATAAATATATGCATAAAGAATATTGTAACACTTAATTGTGAATAATTTTTGCTACAGTAGTGTTCAAGAAGTTAACAAAGGTGACAAGCCTCTCAAAAGTTACTTTAGCTTTCCTTTTGTGATCCTATGTTTTATTCAACAGCCTCGAGCTCTTACGAGACATTCACAACTCCTTTCTTCGGACAGAGGCTTTTAACTAATCAAAATATATGTTTTGATAAGACATACAATTAATATCACAAAGTTTGACAGTGCAGTCAAACAGTGCTGTGTTTTATAGAAGTTTACATACCAAAATATGTATTTTGAGTTTGTGTAGAAATTCTACCTGTATTATTCCTCCATTTAAACTAAATTTTAGACTTGCCAGAAGTTACATACGACTGACTAATATTCGGACCTTTTACTGTTTTGTTTGCAAAAATGTAAAACTGGTTCGTTTTGTTCTTCAATTTAGGTAAGACATGTCGACTCTCCTCAGTGATAAAAAATAAGAAGAGCTTCAACATAAGACACTTACAAAGGCCAACATAAGAGGAGGGTATGGAAGTTGAAGGAAGTCAAGCTGGAGTTGGTGAATATACAGCAGGAAATTGCGGCCAGGAGCTCGCACGAGCTAACATTATAACCAACAAATGCAGGAAGAATGCGCTGAAGATGCAGCAAATGAAGAAGAACATGCTGCAAAACTGCGTATATTGAAGTAGTCATTCCATTTCAAAATCCATTATATTATGTAAATTCAAAATTGTGTAATATAATTATTACGATGTTAAATAAGATTGTTAATGCCGAACTGTATTTGCTTCTGTAAAGATAAATAATAAGTTAATTGTATTGTTCATTCAATAGTGTTTTTATTAACAGTGAAATAACAGTAAAATATACTATGTTGTAGTTTATAATATTGATAAAACTACATAAACTCATGTTTATACACAGAAAAGAAAGGTTTGTTTTAACTCACATTATTTTAAGAGCTCTTTAACTTTAAATTTTATAACTTTATAGAAAATAATATTGCAAGTAGTTTTATTGTAATCTAAACACATAGTCTTTTATCATGTGTAAATAAATATCTACTGATATGAACAAAAGACAAAACACGATTATACCGAGAATCTGATGAATAAAACAACGGTTGAAATTTAAAATACCTCATCGGTCTATAAACGCCCAAAATAATTGATAAGCGCGTTTCACCTTGAGGCATGTCTAGCTCTTATGTCGACTGCTACTGCTGCGCACTGTACAGGTATGTTCATGGTCGCTGCACTCCCTGCCAACTCCTCCGTCACCTCAGGCATCCTCTCCCATGTTCATGGCAATGTTGTGCAGAACTACAGTAGCCATGATAACAGCCTCGATGGTAGGCAACTTTAGTCGCAAGCCGAGAGCTAGTACAGGGAATATCCTCTTCAGGACTCGAAACAAGGTTCGATGGGGTTTCTGATACGGATCTGTGACTTCTGAAAGGGACCTCGGTTCATGTAGTAGAGTTGTCTAAAGGCGTGATCAGTGAAGGAGACAACCCATAGCTGCTGTCTCTGACAAAACACTGCCTACGTTCTCAATTCGAGCTCTAACTCGCGAGTTTTTGTATATGTACGAGTCATGGGTCGACCCTGGCCATCTTACCACTATGTCACAAACTTTTACATTCGCATCACCAATACATTGTACATTCAATGAAAAGAAGTTTTTTTTTGTTTCTGAAAATTTCAGCACTAACCCACCGGGAGATTGGATTTTGAAGTGTGTGCAATCCAGTGCACCTACGCATTTTGGGAAACGAACAATTAAAAAATATATATTGAATACGTTGTAAATTATTGAACTTTACTAAGTATTTGCCCTCTCTTTCATTTGTATCAAAGTAAGACCATTTAGGGGAAAAAATAAGTACCAGCTTGATAAAACTTATCATTTAACGGTATTTTATGGTATTTTTAGGGCATTTATGGCGTTACACCTTAAATAGCGAATAAACGGTGATTTTACGATAAAATGTAAATACCGTTTCGTAGCAAATTTAATTATTGACACCGAGGTCAAAGATTTAGAATCAAGAAAGTTATAGAGTGGAAACTGTGGCAAACATCAAGATAATAAGATAGAAAGTTGTCTGTTTTCAGCCAGAGTTTCCACTAAAACTTTTTTGATTCTTAATTATCTTAACTAATCTGGTGTCAATAGATAGGTAATAAAATGTGCTACAAACGGTAGTCATTTTTTACATTCACGTTTATCACTATCGTGTAACAGCAATGCCCCTAAGAATACCATGAAATGTAGCATGGCTAAATTGAGTCCAAATCTTTAGAGATAAGCAGTCAACTGTGTGAGATAATAAAAGTGACAAAGATAAAATGGCAAATATATGATTAACTAAGCAATTTTGAAGAATTGTATTCTCAATTTTCTCTTTACTTTGACCCATATAACCTTTTCCCAGAGTTTGGCATGTACTGAATACGTTAAGGCACACCCTGTATATTGATCGATAAATTGTACTTCACCTAAACTGACGTTTAAAAGACATAAAGTAACATTTTAGTGTTTTATAAATTTTTCCTTATACTAGGCGAAGCTATTTCTTCTCGTATCATATCAATTAAAAATTGGCAGTCTCTTTGTGGAGGCAAAATCTGTTTAAAAAATCCAATTAATTCCATTTTTAAAATAGTTGGTTCGAACTTGTATAGTTTTCGGCCGTCTTTCTCGGTAAATACGAACAATAATTAATATGTCTTTATTACCATCGCTAAATAACATTTCACGTTCATTTTAATTCATTTAGCTGGTACCATACAGTTATCAACTTTGTAGGTTATACCTATAACGTCAGACATTTTGGTTTCTTCAGCTAACTGGATACTGAAACCGTAGTTATCTAATCTGAAATTAACGATAATCTGAGATTAAGAAATTGAAAAAACCAAATTTTGATCTAACTGGAGATTAATATCAAGTTAACTCTTACATTAAAATTGAATTGAAAAACGGACCTAAGTGTTTACATATTGGCAACACGTTTACATATTTATTACACACAGACAGTAGGTCAGGCTTCACTTAGAACGTGCTTCACCACTGATTCTTTTATGTGAGCTCTGATATATTGCCACTTCACATAGAGAATATCACAGCAATATTTATATTCAGTGTTATAATATTACACATTATAATTGTATATAACTATCGCAAAACTACATTACGATACGTGTTTTTCTTTGTTTAGGGCACAGATAAATTAAACGTTAAAACATAATTAAAATTTTTACATTCACTGTATGAAAGGTACACGTAGAGAAGCTGGACTACACCGTAAACAGATTTATAATACGAGTTTCCATGCAATTATCTGTACCGCGGTAAACTACGGTTGAAAATACTAAACTCAACAACCTTTTACAATTATTAAATATAAAAATGGTCCAAAAAGGTAGTTTTAGAAACAGCATTTTATATTATTCCAGGGTCGTAAAATTTCAAATCAGTGGTTTTCAAATACATTCCAACATCAATAATATGCTCAATTATCAAAAACAACATTGTGCACAAGGAAGTCTGCCAACTCTTTTCAATTATTTGGAATTGCTTAAAGTCTAAATTAGTTATTGACATAAGCTAATGTAACATCTCAAAATATTACTTATGTCACTTACATTGTTTAAAAGTTGTTTACAAAACATACACTATTGTTCATTACAAGCACGAAAACCATACCATAGCTCTCTATGAATAAGGAAATTTGAAAATCCTATCATTGCTTTAAAAATAAAGTTCTATAAAGTAGAAGATCATTATAAGCTGTAACAAATGAACACTTTTCTGGAAATGTGATATATTTATATCTACATTTCATCTGTACATAATAATAAATAGTAAAATATACGGGTGCAGCCTCTTTGTATCAACGGTTGTGCCACAACCTATGGGACGTCACAGATAGTTTAAAATTTCTGAAACTTTATCACCTTTTAACCAAACCAATTGTGTATTGTCATCTCGGTTAACAAATGCATCATTGCAATATGCGAGTTCTACCGGTAAAAACATAAAATAATGCTTTTAAAGTCAAATAGTGCGAAAAACTATCCTTTAGGGACATTGATTCGCTTTAGTCTTGGCAAGTCACACGTTTGAAAGCTTATCGTACGAGCCCCAAATGTACGCCATTAGTCTTAACTAGTCAAAAAACAACGTATAAAATATTAATCGATGGATAGATTTTTATTTGAAACAGCAATTTACAGCCAGTTTCGAGCCACCTTGTTTATAGAAATTCATAATTTATAAAGTTTGAAAAACATTTTGTATGAGCTTTATTATGGTTGAAATGTTATTATAATTGTAAAACCACTTATTTCCTTGATGGTACACCTTGTATCAACAAATCCGGAGCTCAAAATTTAAAAACAATAATCGCACTTATTCCCACCCACGAGGGTTCAGCAGAGGAATAAATCAAGAACCAGTGACGTCATGAATGATTGATGACGTCATCGGCAAGTCAATGAAGCGGTTTATATCAATCACTGCGACCTGTCACAACGAGCAGATGGATCAGTTTTATTACCTGACGTCGAAAGTCGCGAATTTTTATCAATGGCCTCTAGTACCTAACAACATCAAACTTATACTGGATAACAGAACAAATTCCTTAAATTTTTTATGAAGAAACACTGTTTATACATATGTTGTGTATAAATTATAGTGTAAAATAGTAAAATGTAATTTGATAGGCCTAGCTGACAAATACACGATCGTTTTGTAGCTGACGACGAAGGTCACGCATTTTTTATCAATGGTTTCAAATACTTTCCTACATCAAACTTATACTCAATAATAAAAAAATCATTACGATGTGGAAGAAGAGGAAACCTGCCAACCATTTTCAATTATTTGAAATTGCTCAAAGTCTAAATTACTCGTAGTTATTGACATAACCTAATATATATGAACTCAAAATATTACTTATGGCACATACATTATCTAAATGCAAAATAATAATCTCAGACAGTAATGCATGTAGGTCTTAGCATACCTGGATTCAGAACTGGTCTGAATGACGAAAAGCCCTCTGCTGCTTTTCGTCATTGTCCGGTAACTTCTCGTCATAGGGTGTCTTATCAGCTGAGTACCAAGGACACTTGAATTTTCCTTACCATGTAAGTTGGTATCTCTACAAGGTTCAGAGGTTAGGTCACAACTACAATGTTCTCGTAGTGGCTGGTTGCAGATCGACCGATACTAGGCTTAGTATATAGCTTGCAGAACCCCTTTAGTTTTTTTGCTATACTTTCTACAGTATCTGGAGTTCCAGCTTAGCAAGGAGCTCCTTAATTTTGGTTTTTGTTCATGATTGTTTTCTAATAATAAATTATTCTATCCAACGTGAAATGGATTTACAATACAAGAAGGAACACTATCATGTCTACTGATATTGATATTTCGAAGCAACTCACGCTGCACTGCAACGATAGACTTACTATTGCACACAAAATTATCTCAGCAAAAATACTTGTGATTGGTCAACAAATTGCTTTTTAGATACCACACTAAGTGCTAATATCAACTTGTAAGTTCGATAGTCCAAATGACAAGATTTTCTAAACTATTCAATAATATTATAAATAAACTAAAAAGGGACTTATGTTCTAGCAACATATCAAACACTCATATAGGCTAACTAAAATATAGTATACTTTTAAAGGTAAATTAAATAGGCTTTTATATTACAATAATTATTTTGTAGCTTCTAACACAAGGTATATAGCTCCTTTTTAATTTTAGTTTCATTGACTGGTCTTATGCAGACAGCAATTTCTCAAGAACAGGTCAAGGTTGATATGATAAGAGGTCCTCTCGGAGCTAAGTACAGAGAAGACATTCATCAAAGTTGGAAAAACTCCACAGCATTTTCACTGTGTGATTTATTCACGTAATATTTCATACTTTATTCCGTACTGGTTACAAATTTCAATATTTTCAAGGTTTCGTCGCTCAGATCAGTGTGATTCCATATATGATTCACATTCACTATTTTCATAGCATACAAAACTAAACTAATTTTGTGTTTATCTTTCATTTAAGTGCTGTTTCGTCAAAATATATATAATAATTATATTGAAAACTATTTTAAATTTAAATTAAGTACGAATGTTGTTAGTTTTTTGTTAATATTTAATAATATTTATACTGTATACGCAATGCTACGATGTAATTGAATGTAATCTGTATTAAAGCATGAATAAATAAATAGCATTAAGACTAAAGTGTTCATCTTATTTCCCGCAAACCTCTGCAACGACGCTCTACCGACAACTGAGGCGGACCCTTAGTTATTGTTTGAGGGTTCTATTACATTAAAACTATGGTTAGGCAACAACATTCATGTATTACAAAGATTGAGTTAGTTCAAATGTCTCAGAATAAGGAACTACAGCTCAATGATGAAAGCTTATACCCAGTTAAGCTTCAGAAAAAGTGTGATTAATGAAAGCTTTGTTCTTTCAATCAATCAACTGAGAAACACTTCCGTCTTAAGCTTGAAGAATGAAGATACATCCCTCAATTTAAGTAAAACATTAAAGTAAATTGGTCGTATAGCCTTCATAAAAATAAGAGTTTATGCCATCATTTGTCAATAAAAATTACAAACAGTGCTAGGTTTTGAAGACCTAGAAGAATATGCCTGTATATAGCAAAAGTTGTAAGCTGCAGGATGATACAGCACTTGAACATAAGAAAGCTAGTTGGATACGTGAGACTAGTTTATAAACACTACAAGATTGAAACTAATAAGATGGTTTGTAGCTTTGCACTAATTACAGAGTGATCCGCTCTAAATCAAATGTAATTCCTTCTTCAGTAACATGTCTTATGTCAGAGACTAAGCTTTTCTAGCCTTTGCTTTCCTAGCCTTCATTTTGCTGACTGAGATACCATTAGATTATGACTCAAAGTGGATTGAGGTGGAAAATATTAAAGATAAGTCTATAAACACAATAATTGAGATGTTAAAACCCATCTTTGCTAAGTTTGGAATTCCAAACTTGATCATTTCAGATAATAGCCCGTTTAACTCTTTTGAATTTATAGAATTTGGAAAGCAGGAAGTGGAATTTTGTACTGAAACAAGCATCCCAACGTATCCTAAAAGCAATGAATTACTTGAAAAATGTTGAAATCTTCAAAACAATGATGAAAAAATGTAAGTATGAGAACCAAGATTTCAACCTTTACTTGCTTAATTATAGAAATTCTCCTGTGGCTGGATCAGAATACATCCCGTCACAGTTGTTAATGAGTCGTCACCTAAGAAGTAAGTTTCCGATCAAAAGTACATTTTTAAGACCTGCATTTTTTTTATAGAAGCATTGAGCCAACATGTGATGACAAATATGAAAAATACGATTATTGGCCTAAAGCAAAATGCCACCAAACTCCAGCTGGCCTGGTTGATGATTCTGATGAACCTAGACCACAAGAGCCATCAAACACGAATGTGGAAAACCCTGGACAACAATGACCAAAAAGAGTTATCAAGAAACCATCAAAAGTACTTATAAAAAAGCTTAGGAGATGTTTAGTATAGTATAAAATACTTATAATTACATGTCTTCTACAAAACCAAATATTATTAATTCATGATTAACGTTGTTACTATTGTTTTGATGAACTTGTTGTTAGAAGAGCTTAATTAAAGTCGTGAAGCTGAATTCATTTATGTCTTTTAATTTGTTTTAAATAACTAAAACACATAGGCGTTTTAAAACATTTTATCTACGATGTATTTTGTTGGCTCTTTGCTAGTGAATTATGTGGAGTTTGTTTTTCCGCTAGTGTTTGTATGAATAAATATCGAATGGAAGAAAAGTGTCTTGAGTAAGCAATGCTTTTATACTATAGTCAATAAGGCAATGAAGAAGATAAACTGAGTCCTGCGTTACTTTAGCTTTTGGTGTCAATTGGCTATTTATCTGGTTAAGTTATAAACAGATTCAATAGAAATAGTAAACATTATTAAACTTTTACTGTATAGCACTTGCGATGTCATCTAGTGTTTTCTTATAATATGTCAAGTGTTTAAACAACCACAGAAGTATAAACAATTAAATACAACGTTTAGGCATACAACATCTGAGTCGCACCCTCTCGCTCCCGCAAATATGTGCTTCCGCGGCAGGTACCCGACGCGTCGCCCGTGAACCCCGAGTGCACAAGTGCCGTGGACCATGTAAATAGTTCTAATTAGGTTTCTTAGTTTTAATAGTGTTTTAATATCAGTGTAAATACTGACTTAGTGTGAATACTGATTATGGCAGCACAAGCGCTGCGAAACACGTGTATAGACTACAACCTGCACCGTAGGATCTACAGGCCCTCAACCAAGGTAACTGTAACATTTAGGCGTTGTTACTTAAATCCAGCATTCACCACTGTCTAGTTCTTGACTGCTAAAAGAGTAACACCCAATTGAAATATCATAACAAAATTATACAATATGCGGTACAGTATGTTATATAATAAAAGTGAAAACACATCATTTAGGTGAAGACCATTTAACAAACGCGAGGTTTGGGATACGGGCGCAATGACGGCCTTGAACCATGTTCAACCTGTGTTATCAGGAAACAATGAGAGCTCAGACTCTGTGCAGACAACAATTTGTGCAATATGTCATGGCTTCAAGCATTCTAAACATCTATGTGTAGTAAAAGATTGTTCAGTTCAAGGGGGAGGGGTAGATGTTAAATCTGGTGCAAGTGAACGGTGTAATCTAATATTTTTGAGGTATAGTTTATTTCAATACTTTTAAGTCCACGTTTCAATAGTAAGTATACGTTTAGGTTTAAGAACCAAACAAACGCGTTAATATTTTACAATAACAAGTTACAGAAATTACAGAGGAGTATAGAAGTACGAATCTAAAGAAAAATAGACTGAAAAAAGAGAACGAACAAAACAAAGAGCATACATCTACAATTGATCTTCATCGAAATTTGCCGGTTTCAACTATTAACTACATTTTAAGCTTATTATAAGTCGTTGTTAAAAACGAGTTATGAAAAAAAACACATATGCAATAGAAACAAATTAAAAAATACATAAACATTATGAGTAATCACCAACGTTTAAAACATTATAGCTGTTAAATATATGCACAAAACAAAGCATAACTGAGTTTCAACAGCAGTTGTTCTCTTTACACCCACAGTTTACTTTGTTCTGCTTTATCCTAATGAATGTTGTACTAAAGGTACTCTTTGTTTACCACAAACTTACACGGTTGTGTGTATGTTCTGCTGACTCGTACTTAATTAAATTAAAAAGGCTGCGCTAATTACAAGAGTCAGTTCTGAGCACATTGGTGTTTGTAAACGGGATGTAAATGTGTATAAATCTCAAGTGTGTGATTACACATAAACGCATCAAATTTATGTTTATATGCATTAGCTTCCTTACATAATATATGTATATGTAAGAGTTAAATTAGTCGGATTTTTAGTATACGTAATACATATAATGTAGAGTGACATTTTTGGTTTAGGACTTTTTCTATTGTCATGTACTTTTCATTAAAGGTTATTTTAGCACAGTTTTAACAAATTCACAGCTATACAACTGTTTGCCAGCTATCAATTAAAAATTTGTTATCTAAAAGTATTTCTTATACACAGTTTTCTTCACCCAAAATGTTACACTTCCAAAACGTTGGAAGGTTTTTGAAACGAATGATAAAAAATGTGATTTTGGACGTCAGGTGATAAAACTGATCCATCTCTTCTGCATGACAGGTCGCAGTGATTGATATAAACCGCTTTATTGACTTGCCGATGACGTCATCAATCATTCATCACGTCACTGGGTCTGGATTTATTCCTCTGCTGAACCCTCGTGGGTGGGGATAAGTGCGATTATTCTGTTAAGACAAAGAATATGTTATGATAGGTAGATTGGGAATTTATGCTGAATGGCTGAGGCAAGAAAATCAACTTAGCTGCGGCACCTGCTTGCACAGATAGCGCTGTCTGCGAGCACTGCTGTCTTTTGTCGCCATTCTCCCTCCTCGGTACGACATGTTCGAGTTTGTCTGATGTTGATAACTTAATTGGGACCAAATTGTGCGACGTTCGAGAATACATGAACTTTTGCTTCCGTCAGTGGCTCTTCTTTAAACGTTTAAACAAATTCCCTCGCAGCGCTATCTGTGCTCAGGCTGCCAGAACTATGCTGGTTTTCACCGCGCCTAAGCCATTCGGCATGTATGCACTATCTACTTGTGGCAACATAATTTGGTTAGGTTGACCTCTGCTTTATTTGTACGTTAGCCAAAGAACAATAAAGACGATTAGTTTATTTTAATTATAATAATTACATTTTAATAAAAATGTAGTTTTTTCAAACCTGTCTTTCGTATACATCTTCAACAAATGTAATTCTGACATTCAATAAATGTTATGAAGTAATTCGGATATCACGTCAAAATTGAAAATAAAACCTCTCATTGGTGCTTCATTATTCTTTATGAGGTAAAAATACAAAAGCTACTGATAGTAATGTTTTTGGTTTCTCTTCAATTTGGCTTTTGCATAAAAGCTAGGAGTACAGCCTCTATCAGAACTTAAATCAATTACGTTATGGAAACTAACTTTAAAGCTTTAATCGTTCCAATTTGTTTTTGTTTTTTCACCAAAAGTCATCTCTATGTAAAGTTTTGCTAAAATATGTTCTACAGAAGAGGCAGTTTAAACTAGTACTAGTTTTCTAGCTTTCTTTGCTTTTACATTTTCCAACGCCAGAGATCTTTGTAGTCCTAACTGTTGACCTAAACAAGACAAACTTTACCTTGATGTATTTCAGGTTCAAGCAAAAGATGGCTATTAAAGCGAAGGTAAAAGTAAACCCAGTGCTCAACTAGCGGTGATATGCATTAGTGCAAGTAAAGGCAATTTTGTTTCAAACCAGTAGGTTCTAGATCTACATTGTGGCCTGCCAGTTTAAAGAATGACTCTACAACCGAAAGTGTTTACTTTAGAAGTTTGATATGATTTCTCAAGTTATAGGTAAATAAACTACTCTCTTTGACAATACTATTTTCAAAACAGAACTTACTTTAAAAATGTCTTAATAAATCTGCAATAATAAAGGTTATGAGGAAAATATGTTTGTCCAATCTGTATATTTTATTGTGTTGCCAAAATATTTTATATATGAAATGCATACGCTATCCCTGCAATCATTACTTACACGTGTAAATTGTCTGGTAACGCTAGGTAAAAGGTCAGGAGTGGTGGGAGATGACTTTGTAGTCCTAACACAGCAGTTGACAAACTTGCAACTTCTTTCTTAAACAAATAAATATCTCTATTGGCCAAAAAACAGATGTTTACATCCAACAACTTGTCAAAAACTATACAGTTTGTTGTTAATATATATACATAATTTAAATATGTGACGCAGATACAAATTAAATATGAAAGCCAAAATACAAATTAAGATAAAAATATATAAACTTGAGATAAATTAAAATAATTTTACTTAACATTGTGAATTATTATTCTAGGTTAGTTAAGATTAACATAGCAAAAATTTAGAATCTTTTATAGCTTGCACATGGTTGTTAAAATGTGTACACAATTGTAAACAACTGAAGACGGTAAAAATATTCTAACTTATGTGAAATCAAGGAATTTTGAATGGTACTCTTAATTTCAATTGATTATTACAGTTTCTTTTGCTTTCTATATAAAAGCAAACTTAGGCTGGTACATTATATCAACATACAGTGTAATAATTAAATACAGACATTTTTCAAAATGAACTCCACTAAAACTCCACTAAGTTATGCCTGGTTGCTTTGTGAGAGTAAAGTTTGCATGTAAGTGAATTGTTCTTTGAATCGATCTTCTGAGAAACACCTTCGTTTGACTTAGGTTTGAAGAATGAAGATGTATCCATCAATTTAAGTAAATGAATGTAGTTAATTACTGGTTTAGCTTTTAAGAAAACGAGAGGCACCATTTGTCTATAGCTTGAATGAAATATGGCAGAAACGATCTCAACACTACAAGATTGAAGCTGAGAAGATGGTTTGTAGCTTTGTACTAATTAAAGTGTGATCTGTTCTAAGTCAGGAGTAATTGCTTCTTCAGTAACATGTCTTATGTCAGAGATTAAGTCTTTCTTGCCTGGCTTTTGCTGGACTAATTGTTCCGTAGTTGCTGTAAATATTGGTTTTAATTTACAATAAAATCATAACATTAGATCTCTAGAGCAGCTTATCCAGTGTTTCTATTTAAAGGTGAGTTACGAAAACCGTCTGCGGTTTGGTTTCACCACTAATTTTATACAAATAAATACAAACCAAAGAACTTAATTTAGAGTATACGATGTATAACACTACCCAAGAGAAAACTAAATTAAAATAATAGTGTTGCGTAACTTAGTTATTTATATTGTTTTGTATTGTACTTTGGTATTTAAAATCAATAATATATTTCATACCGTATAGTTGTTACACATGTTTATAGTAATTATTTTTATTCTTAGTTTAGTAATTTCAAATATACGAGGCGAGGTTTATACTCTTACTGAGAGTACCCGTGTGAGGTTCGATTGGGATTATTTATAGCTGTGTGTATATTTTAATAAAATCGCAAATTTAAAGTAAAAAACAAAAGTTTCCTATTTATCGAAAAACCATTTTATTTGCTTGTTAGTTCACCATCTGCTCCTTAAAAGTGCTGGCTACCTTTTGAGAGTCATAGTTACTTCTGCCGTTCCGGACGTTTTTAGATCCTGCTTGGGTTTTTAAAATTTATTTCGAGAATGCTATATGGACTTCAAATGGAGCTGAAGACGCACTGCGTGATTAAGCTTAACCCTCAAACAAAGTATCCATGGTTTCAGCCGGTTTTGACTTATAAACGGTACAAAATGCCTAAAACAATTACTTTGACCACCATATTCTTTGTCCACTTTGGTCCCTTGCCATTTATTTTGGGGAGGTTGTATTGATTCAAAAATAGGGCTTATAAATTTTCATATGTAATAAGTTCTTATCAATAACCGTCATCAATTATCAAACATATTAATAGCCTATGTGTTGGCCAGGTATATAAACCACATTCCTGTACAACGTCATTAAACTGGTCCAGTAGTATTTGCGCGATTGAGGAACATACACTCACCATCTAATAATTTGTATTATGAGGATAAGGATAGGTATTGGCTACCTAGTGAGTTATAGTTACTTCCGCCAATAACAGCTATAATATTAAATTATTAAACATTTTAATAGCCTATGCCAGGTATATACCTAAGGCCAGTATATAAACCACATTCTTGTAAAATTGCATTGAAATTGGTCCAGTGGTATTTGGGTGATTGAGGAACAGACACACGCCATCTCATTTTTATATCTCTGTATTAGTAAGGACTGTATCATTATGCCAAATATCCGTCATTTTGAGCATTTTTATTTTTGGTTTTGACCGCTGTGAGAGTAAATATATCACTCTTTAAGTGTGTAAATATCATGGGTTATGTATCAATCATTGAAAAAGGAAAGATCAATCAACTCTCATTGTGTGATGGTATTATTTAGTTTTCTATAACACTTAGTTTTAAAACACAAAATAAAAGGTTATTTACATACATTATCTAGGCGCAGTTTTACTGAAAATAATTTCATTAAAATCAAGCTCAGTCACGAATATTCAGATTTTAATTACTAAAAATGTATAAGCTAAGATAAGTTGCTAAATAGTATTGGACCCGGAATAAAGAAGGCAAATAAAAAACTGCAAACACATCAACCAGGTGAAGGTCTTTATAGATACGAACCCTAAGTTTTGGCGGGATATGGGCACAATGGCGTTCCTGAATTCCATCCAACTCTATGATATCAGAAAACAATGAGAGTTCAGAGTCTGGCCAAACAACAAACTGTGTGATACTCGTATGTCATGGCTTCAAGCATTCTGAATTAGCAAATCAAATTGTCTATTAATCCAGCTTTATTGAGGTCAGGTTTTGAGGATGACATAGGTCTAAAACGTCAACAACGCTCTAACGTCGCGCAGCATCTTGTTGACATGAAACATTCACTGTTGCCTATAAACGAAAGTCTACAAATCCTCCACTACTACCAAAATCAAGTTTTCTCAACTCCATAGAAGAATTCGAAATATACAAATCCTTTAAAATAATCACCCACCTTTAAACGAAAAATTACAATACAAATCACACCATCTCTTTAACCACCTTATCAATAGTTCAAGACAACCAGTATCAGCTGATCATCTGTTATCAGTCCAGCCAGGAGGAAGTGGGGAGGGAACGTAGATGCAAGCCTCAGTGTAGTCTTCGCATGCCGTGACGTGAGTTTGTTCGTGAGCCGGCTCCATGTTTTGTATTTATTGTATTTGTCTTAATTTATTTCGTTTATTCGTTGTCGTTCGTGTGTGTCATGTACTTTGTGTGGAAGTTATAATGTGAAGACGAAGCCAACTGGCGGATGAAGACATGATTAATTGATTATGGCCTAAATAGGTTGAAACGCGTCGTCCTTCGACAAAAGAGGATAGTGACAAAGGTAATACCCATTAATAGGTCTAAAGCTGCTCAGCTAGTCTCAGTAATCATCTGATAATACTCGAACCAACTCCCACCATGGTTTAGAGATATCAGACCATCACCTACGTGGTTCTGAAGTCACGTTAAGCCGTTGGTCCTTGTGTTTTCATTGGTCATTGGGCTATTAATTAATGACCCATTCTAAGGAAGAATCCGCCTTAGTTTGTAACAAGACCTCACCTCATAACTCATTACTACCACTCATCACACTCATCCTTCACCACATATTTGCCTTAAAATACTCCCATGAGAGTGGTCGGCATCTCAAATAGTGATTTAGTGATTTATTGTAATTTAATTGACCAAGGAACTTGAATTTTCTACAATTTATCTTACCGAGGGTTTTCTGTTTATATTAATTTTTATTTACCTATCGTAAATAAAGGAGAATGAAAAGAAAAAAATTTAACGGAAAAACTAAGAGCCTAAAACTTAAACCAACCCACCGCCTATCAACTTTTCACTTTAATGTAGGCTGATTAGACTTACAACACGCTGAAACAAATGTAAACCACGTGACGTCACTTACGGTTGAGTGACGTCATTCGAGTCGTCATAAGTATTCTACCTCTGCCTTTCTCAATTCACATGCAACTTGAAACTTTAGTTAATTGCAATTTTAAACTAAATTAAGAACTGTTAATGATATGTTTAGAATGAATATAGCTCTATATTTCTCCCTTATTTTGTTCTAGGGTTGTAAAGATGTGCAAGTGAATCGTTTAGTAAATAACTTAAGATTTGTTATACTTTATCTTTGTGCACTTTTCAATAATAAGTATTCATTTAATGTTTCAACAAAAACGTGCCAACATTTAAAAAAATAATGACCAGAACTAGGAGCGTGATAGTACAATAGGTGAAACAAACAGAAACAGATGAAAATACACACAAACAAATGAAAGTAATAGCCTAACAAATGAAAATAAACTCAAACAAAACCAAATACTATCAATTACCCTTTAACCTCAAATCCTGGCCACCTTTTAACTTTAATGTTAGCTTATTAAACTAAAGATGTCACCGGAGAACGCTTGCTCTTAAAATTTAAAAACTGAGAAAAAAGTACATGTGTCATGTATTAGTTATTATATCTATATTAAAAACAAGTTTAAAAAATACACATAACTGACGAACATTTAAATGCAAATCTATTTAAACAAACATTAAAACCAAGCACCAAACTTTAAAAAAATTGTGGCTGTTGAATATATGCAAAACACAAACCACTGAGTTTCGCCTAAATGTTATGACATTACCTAGTATTTATATTTATGAAAAAATTTTATTTTGTTTAAATAAGTAATATATAGGAGAATATTCATTCTTATCACCAGACAAAATTATCAGTTTAGAAATGAATACCACAGGCTCCAAATGTTACAAAATCTACCTCAATATGCAGGGATAAAATTATTCAATAATCTTCCACAAACTTTAAAACTAAAAAAGGCGAATGTTAATTTTAAAAACGTACTAAACGAATTTCTGGTTAATAAAACGTACTACACCGTAGATGAATTTCTGAATTTTTTTGCGCCTTTGAATAATTTAGTTATATTATATTAATATAAATTAGGCCTTATTTGTTAACAGTTGTTTTACTTCGATGAATTGGTTTATTTTGTTTTGTTTTTAGTTTCTGTATTGTTATTTGTCAACACAAAATATTTATAATAATGACAATAAAATGTTATGTTATGAATTACAACAGTCAGAAGCACATTGATCTTTGTGTATTGTAATTGAGCTGTACAAGAGAATGAGTCTCAGCAAGTGAGTGTGGATTACACAAATGAACCCTGTCTTCAACACTTTGTCAAGTTTACGTTTATGTCTTCCATCCGTACACACATACACACATATCTGTGAGTGTTCCAGTTGAGTTGTTTAGGGTTCAGAACGTTTTATATGTTACATGAAGAGTTACATTTTTTAACAACTGTGCATAGTTCGTTTGGGTCATACGTCAAGTCTGTACTCGAATCAGAGATTGTACACCATCAATGGAAACGACTTAAAGCTAAATGGAAAATTGTTTCAATACTATTTAGTTATTTATTCAAAGCTAAGACTCATATAATATAACTTTTAATGTAGTATATTTTCTTTCTACATATTTGCATAGAAGAAAAAGCTACTCGTTGAAATGTTATATTGAGAGTTAAAGGTTACTCACTGAGTTTATACCTAACGTTAAACTGACTGCAGTAACTAAAGAACACTTAAGGGAAGAGCTTTATAAACTTTCAATCCAGCTGTAGCAAATATATCTTTGCTCTTGGCAGAGGCTTTCTTTTCTTGAGGCATTTAAGTAGTTTCGTAAAAATGAAGACATCTGGTTTTGAGTTGTAAAACTGTTAGCCTTGGTAGGCCTAGTTACAGACATTTACAAAAAGGAATTCTAAAGTAACCTATATATTTGTATTCTGTTTCGTTGTGGTGATGATTGGTTGCAATTTCCTGAAGTGTTTTACAGCTAGATTCCTTAGGAGTCAACAAACTTAACTATGGAAAATAAGAGTATGTACGGTTACGCGCATGCGCGTAGATCACTTTTCCCTCTCCACCCCGCGAAAACAGTCGGTGACAAGCACACAAATAAACATGACGTGTTGCTGTCAAAACAAATAAACATAACATAACAGAAGTTTTTAAACATAAGTTTGGATTTAGATTTAATACCTAATGCAAAACAACTTTTAAAAACAATAAAACAAAGAAAAGAAATTTAAAATAAAATAAAACCAATATTTAACATTTTAATTCATGAGGTCTTTCGATCAGCAAAGCTGTCTTCGTCGGATAACCTCTAATAAAACATAAACAACAGCTAAACTGTGTTCAAATCATCAAATTAAATGTAACAACCCTTAACTATTTATGTAAAAAATAAAATAAAATTTAAATACTTGTTTGTAAACAAATCGCCATCTTGGATTCTGTTGGAACGGACTAGACTGAACCGCGTGAGGGGAAATTGTACCAGTGAGTGGTGGGGAGCTACGTCACAGCTTCCTTCGCGATACTCTCCTCTCCGCGATTCATGCCAATTGGCGCTGTCTGTACAGTTATTCGTCAATAGAATTCTGTTAACAAACTTCATCGATCCTTCACAAGAAAAAAATATTAGTTGCATACATACAGTAGAACATATTATGTTAGTTTTATGCTTAGTACATTGTTCTAAACGTGTTGTGTAATCTTAGACTGAAGTAAACTCAAAGGCATGCCAGTCAACTAACTCGCTATGATCTGGGGTAATTGTCTATAATCTAGTTAACTGCAGATTCAACTTTCTGAGGCACTGAGGGTGAAATTAGTCTTCTTGCACTAGATTATTAATAACATCTTTTATCTCGCCTGAATTATATAATCCGAATTAATTAACGGAACGTATACGTTCCGTTAATTCATAAAATAATACAATTAATGTGAATCATTTTTGAATATGTATCAAATTTTATAACTGAAATAACTTGCAAAAATTATTTCTTTGTTTGATTTAAATAAAATACCATGATTAGTTCCGTGAGAGACGCAACCTATCTTAACACTACAAGTTTGAAACTGAGAAGATGGTTTGTAGCTTTGTACTAATTAACTTGTGATCCGTTCTGAGTCAAGTATAATTGCTTCTTCTGTAAAATGTCATATGTCAGAGTCTAGGGTTTTGCTTGACTTAACTTTTCATAGCTTACCCACTTAGTAGCTTTGATTTTTTTATAATACAGCCATCACATTGTAGCTCTAGAGCATTTTACTTTTACTATAGAGCATTTTACTAGAATGTGCTTTCTTTTACAAACCGTGGACAAATGGATCGTGCCATTAATCATAGAAAAACACTAATTAAAAATTGCCTTAAGTAACGTATTTGGTGTCTAAAGCCAACATTTCTACTGTTCAAGCTAAAATCTATAGTAATCTAGAAGTAGGACGGGAATTCCTTTCTCAGACAGTGGGTTTTAAGTAATTATAAATTAATTACAAATGTTTCGGTAAGAAATAATTATGAATAAATGCCAACAATGAACAAATATTCTTTATTGCTGTATGTATGCAACTTCATACTTCACTACAAACAAAACACAGACAAATGCCTAGCAGCCCAAAAGATGGAGTCCAATAAGAAACCTCTGCTCCACTCAGTAAATATAGCTTATTTCAAGCCGCTTGAACTTTAAAACCATGTGTTTGAATGTCGTTTGCCTGAATTTTCAAACTCATGAATAATTTATGTCTTAAATAATATAGTTTTAAAAATTGGTCAACAAACTTGAAGTAAAATGTACTTTTTCAGGGTTACAAATAATAAGGCGTCAGTCTTTGTTAACTCACTATTTATTTGCAGTCAGTTATAATTACACTAATATTAAACGCAATTATAATTCACTTTAATGGCTACAAACTATTACACTTTGTACAGTTTCTTATTACATTATTTGCACTTCACAGTCAGTTTTGCACCCTGGCGCGAAGCCCGTTCACTCACGTATGTCCAGGTAGCACTCTTCAGTCGGAATCCAACGATGGGTGACGATCTTCGAAGACTCACGTCCCCTGTGTTCCTTCAGTCGGAATCCAACGATGGGTGACGATCCCCGAAGTTCACTCACAGCCGACGTAAGCAGCGGGCACAAAGAAGATCCCTGACACCGAGAATTTACACCACACTGTTCTCGCACTAGGGATGTGACCCTGTATGTTCACACAGCACTTACACTACGAGGTACGCGGCCCCTATTACACAGACTTGCTCTGACTGAACTGAACTGACTGGGGCCCCTGGAAGTGCGGGTTATATATCCCCGTAGATAATTCTGGAAGCATCTCCAAAGGTCTCTGAATACCACGTGTCTAGGCTTTCAGCCAATAGCATTGAAGTCGAGAACCTTCTATGGTTATGGCACGTGCACTCAACCGTAACTAACATCGAAGGCAATATATCTGTCAGTCAATTGGGTCTCCGAGTTCACGCAGGTTCATTGTAGCGGCCGGCCTATTGTCTCGTGGCTAGTCCCTCTGTCCGCCAATACGAATCTTTAAACGTTATATTGAGAACAAAGCTCACTTAACTGAGTTTATACCTAACGAAACTGACTGCAGTAACTAAAGAACACTTAAGGAAGAGCTTTATAAACTTTCAATCCAACTGTAGAAAATATATCTTGTTTGGCAGAGGTTTCTTTGTTCAGGTATTTAGGTTTTCCGTTAACTTGAAGACACCCTGATTTGAGTTGTAAAGATTTAAGGCTCAGTTGTAACACAAATTCTCGAAAGTATCTTGGTATGCTATAAAATTATATTTTGTTCATTGTGTGATGTTTAAATAAGATGTTAGTTAAATTTTTACAGCCTTAACTTTAGAAGTATTAGCAAGAATTATTAGAAGTACCAACAGTTACCGTCAGTATCTTCTGTTAACAAACTTCACTGATCCGCCACACCAAAGTTGGTGTTCTTAAACACGCACAAAATACGCTCGTATCGTTCTTTGACGTTATTCTTTAGGTATTTTATGTATATTAGATTAAAAACTGAAGCATGACAGTCAACTAACTGGGTCAATTGGTCCATAATCTAGTTAACTGCAGATCCAACTTCCTGAGGCACTAAGGGTAAAATTAGTCTGCTTTTGCACAAGGATTTTATAACTGTTTATATCCAGCCCTTCTTTCATGGTTCTTAAATTTCTTAAATAAAACAATTAAAGTGGGTTTTGAATGGCTCTCTGAATATATCTTAAAACTTACTTGTAGAACATGAACATTGAAACATGAGACATTAAATTGTACTGATTTAAAACACAGTTCGTCACTATTTAGTGCTTCGCCAACAACACATTTTATAAACAATAGTTTTTCCTACCAGTTATTTGATATACACAAGATAACTCAAAACAATTTTGACTAACGTTTTGAAATTTGTGTTGCTACCTTTAATGACATAATTGTTATATTGTTTTGATGTTATGAATGTGAAATATGTTCCTGTCAAATCTAACTATCACAACTAGACCATTGAGCAAACCTTTCGTATCAAGAAGTGATAATTTTGAGTTTATAATAAACAAACGACAAGGCTAAGCTCTTGGCTAAACTACACCACTTAGACATCTGTGGTTGTCACCAGCAAGTTGACAGCATAGAGATATCAAGCTCTACAAGAGATATATTAGTGTTAATGTCTGTGGTTCTCCTGATATTCTAATCTATTCTCTTGAGTAGTTCTGTAACTGTTTGAGGTTTTGATGAAATTGGTTGAACTGGATACCACCTCAGAATCGGTTAAATCTCAATCAACTCCCTATAACGTGACCTTTTTTACAATGTTAACGGGAAATAATCTCTCTATAAAGCTCGAAGCTCGAACGGCGTGATCACTGACTCACTCACTGACATAAATGTTTGGGTACTTCAGATGAGATAGAAATTTGAAATTTTCCATGTATGTTGGTCTTGGCAGCATGTAACCAACTGGAAAATTCAAAAAACAGAATTTCAAGGGGGGGCCGTTTTGGAGGGTTTAAAAATAGTGCGAAATCGGCTATGTAGCTGTTTTGACCGTAGACCTGAGTGAGTGGATCTGAAATTTGACGAAGAATTGTGTGAAATTAAATTGTCAACAGGAAAATTCCAAAAATCAGAGATTTCAAATGTGGGGGCCGTTTTGGGATTTAAAATAGTGAAATTCGGGTATGTAGAGGTGTACTCTTTTGACCGTAGAGCCCAAACAAGTGGTCGGATCTTAAATTTGACGAAAAATTGTACTGTGAAATTAAATTTTCAACAAGGAAAATTACAAAAATCAGAATTTCAAGTTTGGGGCCGTTTTGGGGGTTTTAAATAGCGTGAAATGCGGGTATGTAGAGGTGTACTATTTTGATCGTAGAGTACTCTTTTGACCGTAGAGCCCAAACAAGTGGTCGGATCTTAAATAATTTGACGAAATATTGTACTGTGAAATTAAATTGTCAACAAGGAAAGTTACAAAAATCAGAATTTCAAGTTTGGGGGCGTTTTGGGTTTTAAAATAGCGCGAAATGCGGTTATGTAGGGTGTACTATTTTGATCGTAGAGCCTAAACAAGTAGTCGGATCTTAAATTTGACAAAAAACGCCTTGTGGAATTAAGTTATCTACAACTTTTGTTTTCAATACTTTTTCTATCTTTAACGGGGAAAATGATACTACGCCTTAAAGTTGATCTGAACAAAAAAATCACATTTTCTGTGTGTTTGGCTATTGTATCAGCTAAAAATCTATTAGTTTCGTCTTATAAAATCAATTAAGTTCAGAGAAACTAATTGACACAACACAAGAAAATTGAAACCAGGTATAACAAAATTCTAAATAGTGTGACGAATTCCAATAAGAATAATATTTATAATTGATCTTTGGATAGCTATCGCTCTTAAACCGTAGGTTTATTAATTAAAAAATATTGCAAGTATAAAATTTTTTTGCAATTCTGTACTATTTATCAAATTTTCATTGTATTATTGTATATAGTTAGTAGGTTAACGGGATTTTGAAAGTGTTTGTTTATTTGGTAAGTTCCCAGGAAGTTTTAGTTTATTTAAAATATAACTGCGGTTTCTTCAATTATGCGGCATTCCCTACGAATTTTTACAATATTTTCTTTAGTCTCTTGGTAAACGCCTAGCTGGAATGTCGGTATCACTGACAATGAAGGTAGAAAATAGTTACAAGTAATGTTTACCGCCGGCTTTATTGGGTGAGCCAGGACACTCCCAGCTAAGCAGACTGTCGGCGAAATGGTTAGTGATATGCATTGCCGAGGAGAGAGAAAGACAGAGATTTACGAGTATAGCAATATTCAACAAGAAATATAAGTGAATGATTGCGAACTGATACATTAACTGAGCTTCTGGGAAACTTACCTGCAAACGATCGCCAGAAGGCTGTCAGAGTGGTCACATCTGATGAAACCATTCAAGGCGAAGGTTTCAGGCTCGGTTCCTGATCGTATACCCCTTCAAATACCTTTACTAATTCTCAGCGTTATAACAACTAAGTATATTGATGCAATGCCTGTGAGGCCAGGATGGGAAAACCTTCCTACTTCGTTACCGTTACCTAGGATTTAAAGTGGCCGGAAATATTTGAGTCAACCCCTCTCGGTACTAAATTGTCTTACAGTCAGTTATGTCGTGTTTTGGATTGAGACTCTCTCCACTCTCACATTTTTTTTTGTGTGAGAAGGAAGAAGATCTATGCAAAATGAAGACATTGACAGGGTCGTTCGTGCAGATATTCCGACGCTGAGGAGGCCTATGGCAGACTATAAGAAACAGTACTGAGCCATACATACATACATGGTCCTATGGCACTGACCACCAAAGTATTCTCTGCTGGGAAAGTAAAATATTAAAATATTCCAAGTATTTCCCGAATTCAAATTCAGATTTATATCTGAATTTGAGGAGTTATCTGGGGGGATCAGAATGTATTTGTTTATTACAAGCGTGATTCAACAAACACCACTTGAATCAAGTATAGAAACAAATCTATAATCATCAATTGTACGTAAGTAGTGCCCTAAAACCCTGCTCTTCTGCTAAAATATGACTGTCAATGATGTCAAGATGAACCTTGCAATTGGCTCTACGCGGAAGATAGTCAAGTACCTGTTTAGTGACATAATTAAAGATCCTGACGAAGAGGGTGTTGTTCTGATAGGTGAAACTGGTACAAACCATGAAGACAAAATGTATAAAACCAAACGCTATTATTATACTGCACTACAGCTTGGAGGGTGATAGAGTTTGAAAGAAAACTGCCCTAACTGAAAAGTATAGTCATTAGCGAAGCGAATGCATAAACCGAGAGGCCGAAGCAGAACCGTGAGCGAAGCGAATAACTGAGCCGCAGGCCGAAGGCTAGTCTCTATACTATAAAGCTCGAAGCTCGAGTGGCGTGATTACTGACTCACTGACTCACTGACATAAATGTTTGGGTACTTCCAGATGAGATAGAAACTTGAAATTTGGCATGTAGGTTGGTATTGGCCTGTAATTAACTGGAAAATTCCAAAAAACCAGAATTTCAAATTGGGGCCCTGTTTTGGGGGTTTAAAAATAGTGCGAAATTCGGGTATGTGGAGGTGTACTGTTTTGACCGTAAAGCCTAAACACGTAGTCAGTTCTTAAATTTGACAAAGAATTGTTCTGTGAAATTAAATTGTCTGCAAGGAAAAATTCCAAAAAATAGAATTTCAATGTGGGGGCCCTTTGGTGGGTTTAAAATAGCGCAAATTGGTATGTAGGGTGACTCTCTTTTGACCGTAAAACCCAAACAAGTGGTCGGATCTTAAATTTGACGAAGAATTGTTCTGTGAAATTAAATTGTCTAAAGGAAAATTCCAAAAATCAGAATTTCAAATGTGGGGGCCGTTTGGTGGGTTTAAAATAGCGCGAAATGCGGGTATGTAGAGGTGTACTATTTTGATCGTAGAGCCTAAACAAGTAGTCGGATCTTAAATTTGACGAAAAAACGCCTTGTGGAATTAAGTTATCTACAACTTTTGTTTTCAACGCTTTTCTATCTTCAACGGGGAAAATGATACTACGCCTTAAAGTTGATCTGAACAAAAAAAAAACATTTTCTGTGTGTTTGGCTATTGTATCAGCTAAAAATCTATTAGTTTCGTCTTATAAAATCAGTTAAGTTCAGAGAAACTAATTGACACAACACAAAAAAAACCAGGTATAACAAAATTTTAAATAGTGTGACGAATTCCAATAAGAATAATATTAATAATTGATATTTTGATAGCTATCGCTCTTTAAAGGTTTATTAATGAAAAAATATTGCAAGTATACATTTTTTTTACAATTCTGTGCTATTTATCAAAACTTTCTATTGTATAGTTAGTAGGTTAACGGGAATTTGAAAGTGTTTGTTTATTTGGTAAGTTCCCTGGAAAATCTGGTTTATTTAAAATATAACTGAGGTTTCTTCAATTATGCGGCATCCCCTCTACGAATCTTTACAATATCCACTTCTTTAGTCTCTTGGTACGCCTAGCTGGAATGTCGGTATCACTGACAATGAAGGTAGAAAATAGTTACAAGTAATGTTTTGGCTGGCTTGGGTGAGCAACACAGCTGGGCAGACTGTCGATGGTTAGTGATATGCATTGCCGAAGAGAAGAGAGAAAGACAGAGATTTATAAGCAATAACAAGAAATCTAAGTGAATGATTGCGAACTGATACATTAACTGAGCTTCTGGGAAACTTACCTGCAAACGATCGCCAGAAGGCTGTCAGAGTGGTCACAACTCTGATGAAACCATTCAAGGCGAAGATTTCAGGCTCGGTTCCTGATCGTATACCCCTTCCAAATACCTTTACTAATTCTCAGCGTTATAACAACTAAGTATATTGATGCAATGCCTGTGAGGCCAGGATGGGAAAACCTTCCTACTTCGTTACCGTTACCTAGGATTTAAAGTGGCCGGAAATATTTGAGTCAACCCCTCTCGGTACTAAATTGTCTTACAGTCTGTTATGTCGTGTTTTTAGATTGAGACTCTCTCCACTCTCACACATTTTTTTGTGTAGGGAAGAAGATCTATGCAAAATGTAGACATTGACAGGGTCGTTCGTGCAGATATTCCGACGCTGAGGAGGCCTATGGCAGACTATAAGAAACAGTACTGAGCCATACGATACATGGTCCCTATGGCACTGACCACCAAAGTGATATTCTCTGCTGGGAAAGTAAAATATTAAAATATTCCAAGTATTTCCCGAATTCAAATTCAGATATAACTCTGGGGGATCAGAATGGATTTGTTTATTACAAGCGTGATTCAACAAACACCACTTGAATCAAGTATAGAAACAAATCTATAATCATCAATTATACGTAAGTAGTGCCCTACAACCCTGCTCCTGCTAAAATATGACTGTCAAAGATGTCAAGATGAACCTTGCAATTGGCTCTACGCGGAAGATAGTCAAGTACCTGTTTAGTGACATAATTAAAGATCCTGACGAAGAGGGTGTTGTTCTGATAGGTGAAACTGGTACAAACAATGAAGACAAAATGTATAAAACCAAACGCTATTATTACGCCTGCACTACAGCTTGGAGGGTGATAGAGTTTGAAAAGGAAATGCCCTAACTGAAAAAGTATAGTCATTAGCGAAGCGAATGCATAAACCGAGAGGCCGAAGCAGAACCGTGAGCGAAGCGAACGAACTGAGGCCGCAGCCTGGCTGTGGTGGTCTGGGGGCGAAGCCCCAGCAGCCGAAGGCTAGTTCAAATATAAACCCGTTACAAGGAGGAGACCCCTCCGTATTATTATATTACAGTATGCGCCAAAATAAACAATACTGAAATGTTAAGACTGTATTTATGGTACATGATATACACTCAAAAAGAAATTAATTACATATAAGGTGATTACACGTTAAATATTATTTCTGTTGAGTTCCTGGCAAGACTTATATCGTGCTTGAAAATTTCGTGTCATTTCAGTAAAGATGTGTTGTTTCACCGCTCTTACGTTCCTCGTTTTACTTGAATAAAAATATTAAACTATAGTGGCTGATGGGTCTTCAGAAAAAGTTTTCAAAACCTACAATGTTTCTGAAATTATTTTCGACGACGTGTTGCTTGTATTTGTTTTAAAGACGTTCGCCTCAGGTTTCTATTCAGCAGTGACGGTAACATTTTCTGCAACACTCTCCCGTAGTTTCCGTTCTTTCAAACCGTTTTTGGGTGACTTGAACAGCTTTTCCGTTAGGTCAAAATCCTACCCATTTTTCGAAACTTGTGAACAACACTTAGCACTGTAGAATTATTTGGCGGTTTTCGTGAAAATTCTCTTGAAGACGCGATGCAGTGGACCATAAACCTGGCCCGTCCGTACGTCCAACTCTGTATGAGCAAAAATAATGGTCTACGGTCAAAGCTTTTTCTGCAGTAGTTAGCACCATGCCAGCAAAAAATAACCTTAAACATGAAATAAATAATATTCATACAGTCAGTAAAACAGTCAAAAATTGTCACAGCTGATCGACAAGGCAACCACAGGTGGTTAAATTTCAGTATTTCTTATTTTGGCGCATACTGTATATAGTTTACTTAAATATTATGATACTACATTTAGGACATCATACTTTATTTCCTAGAGTTCTCCATTTAATTTATTTAAATTACAATGTTTTGCACGGATAGCTAAGTAACATTTTCGAAGCTTAAATTCAAACTGTTGAATTATAATTAGTAACTAATAAGGTACATTGACAACCGAAACACAATTTTCTCGTTCGTCTGACAAAAAAAATTAATGTATACTCGCAAATCCGAGTTGAAATTGACTATGGTCTGTAAAAGATACCCTTAACTAAAACCAAACAGAATACAGTATCAGATTGCAAGACAGAGGTTTGACAGATACTTTGTAATTGTGGTAATTTGTTTTACAAATTAGAATCAATAGATGCAATTAGCTAATTGGCTTTTCTCAAACCGGGAATCTCATCACTGGTAGTTGCTTAGCATTTCGTCATTTGCCTAACAAGTCAATCTTCGTTTGATAACTTAATTATTGTTTGACACTAATTTCTTCACAGTTTTTTAATCATCCTTAGTTTTTCAACTAAATTTATGTTGAACAACCAAATCGAAATTAAATCAAGTTCAAACGTAATTTCAATATTTACCTCCATGTAATTACGACACCCTTAGTTAAATGATCAACATTATTAAAACACGTTTAACCTTGTTTTTTATCTCATAGATCAAATAAAAACCTACCAAGGAACGTGATTTTGATATTTTAAATTTTTTATAAAAATATTTTAAAATAAAAGTGCTAACCTATTAAGAAACAGATCAACCGTAAAAATTGTTCATACTGACAGAACTATTTTGAATGTATACGAAAGTATTTTGGCTTTATAACGGTGTTTCATATGTAACGCCGAATTTAAATATGGCTGTATTTTCCGCGGCGGCAGTCATGAAACTATGATTTTCGTCAGCTGTTGTTATTCCGATTACATGTTGACAGTATTTTTGTGAAGCGTCGTTTGTTTTTATCTGATTCATGATGGAGCGAATGTCTACTGATCAACGTATTCTTGTGGTAAAACTTATTATAAATAAAATGAAAGTCCCACAGCAACAGTTCGCGTATCACGTGGTATTCTGGGATGAAATGCTAATTCAAATGAGTCATCAGTTCGCAGATTGATTAGTAAGTTTGAGACTACCGGCTCCGTGATCAACATCAAAAGACAGGACGCAGATGCTTAGTTAGGACTGATGAGAACATCGCTATTGTGAATGACAGCCAACCGTTAGCCCCACTAGATCGATTCGCCGTCGATCTCAACAGCTAAATTTGTCCTCTACTTCTCTGCAACGGATCCTTTCGAAAGATCTCCATATGCAGGCCTACAAAGTTCAACTTACTCAAGAGGTTAAGCCTATTGACCACGGCAGGAGACGGCAATTTGCAGATTGGATCTTGGCCCGGCAAGCTGGTGATATGAACTTTGTGAACAGAATATTTTTTCAGACGAAAAACTTCCACCTCAATGGGTATGTGAATAAACAAAACTGCCGGGTATGGGGTACAGAAAATCCTCGAGTGTTTGTTGAAAGAAAATGTATCCTTTACGCACGACTGTGGTGTGCTCTCTGGGCTGGAGGTGATCGGTCCTTTTTCTTTGAAGATGAAGAGTGCTACACTGTCACTGTGGAGATCGATACCGTAGTATGATCTCAGAATGGCTTTACAACCTATTTTGGAAAATATGGACATTGACAGTTTTTGGTTCCAACAAGATGGTGCGACTTGTCACAGTGCCCTTGAAACAGTTGCTTTGCGACAAATTCCCTAACCGTGTCATCTCACGACACGGTGACCGGGATAGCCAGCCAGATCATGTGATCTAACCCCATGTGACTTCTTGTGGGGTTTTGTTAAATCTTAAGTGTATGAGAACAATCAACTCAAACGATTCCTGGTTAAAGGAAAATATCAAGCAGTGATCAACAACATCCGCCAGACGTTTGTAGAACGGGTCATGGAAAACTTCAAAGACCGCATTATGAAGTGCCGTGCTGCCATGGGAAATATGCCAGATGTTATTTTTCATACTTAAATCGGAGATGTTACTGAATAAAGTTTTTATAATTCCACACAAGTTGTATGGTTTATTGCATTTTTAAATTCGGCGTTACATATGAAAACACCTGGTATTTGGTGTTTAGCGAAATTATTTAAAAAACATCAAAATATTTAACATGCCTTAATCTTTGCATTTTGTTTATCAAGACCTTCGTATACGGTATATAAAAAATATCCTCTTATTTTCTCTGCTTGGTTGTTTTAATGAGTTTCTTAGTCAGACTATTCGCCAAAACATTCAACCATAACGTGCATTGTGTTTTCTTTATCCGGAGACTTTATGTATATATAATGTTAAGTTCACAGTAAGAGCTATATGTTGTAACAAGTTTTCCAAGAACTGTCTCCTGAGACATCGTTACTCTGGCTTGTTTTCCGTCAACCTTCACTGCTATACAGGGTGTACTAAAAGTGTGGAAACCCTTCTCATAACTTATAACTCTTTTATAAGCCAAAGAAATAAATCAATTTTGGCACAGTGAAAAACAATAAACTGAGTTATCTACGTATTTGGTGACTGTCATCTGCCTAAAGGTGTCGGCTCACAAAAAGGGAGTACAATATCTTCAATGGAATGAGTTTGCATAACAAAATCTCATAGAAAAACTGTACTACAAATTTTATTAAAATGCTTGTATTTAATAAAGCGTTGGCTGTTTGAAGGTTAAAACTTTTGAACTTTGAGATGTAACATGATAGACCAAAATAAAAATATGAAATAGAGAGTTTAGGACTTTTAGAGAGTCATTAAACATTTCTAACACGAAATTCCATTTTTAGAACCATAAAGTTTTTAACATTGAATAAAAAATGTAAATATTCGTGATGAGAACATACGAAAACTGAGAGTATAGCCTATGAGGAAGAGCTGCGTTCACCTGAATTAGTTTTATCAAGTCCACTGGGGACGTTAAATTAGTCACTCACGATGACACTGAATGGTAGGACTAGGGGTTATCTATTGTGTAAATTCCTAATAGCGCTGCTATAGGGATTTTTGTTTCTTTAGCTCGTAGTTTATTTTATAAGCTAAAACCTTCCCTGTCAAAATAGCACACAACCTTGATCGAATCCGTAAGAGTGTAAATAAAGAAAAATAATGTAAAAAATACTATAGTATTGGTTTTTTTGTTCACAACCTAATAATATTTAGCATAACATTATCGGTCTTGCAGTGGAGTACGATCTCAGTCACTGAATGGTTGAAGCTTAGCTATTGATGGTTTCTGTCTGCTTTTTTATTAATGACAGGGCTGCCAACCGTCCATTGGAGCAGGGATGCCAAAGGATGCTCATTGGCTGTGACACTATCAAAAATACTTCTTCAGAACTGGATGCCAGCTTCTGGTAAGCTTAGTGCTGTCTTTTATAATAAATATATTGCCATTTTTAATTATCTATTAATCTGGTTTTCGGATGACTTTCGGGTAATAATGGAACATTTTGTCAATACTTCACAGTGTGACCGGAATATGCCAAGCTAGTTATTTTGATACAATATTATAGTTGTGACACCAACCAAGAAAACCCAAGAGTTAAAAACGATAAAGTTTATTAATAGAATGCGTAGTCTGACAAAGGATGATGAAACTGATTCATCTCTTCGGCGTGACAGGACACTGTGATTGATATAAAACACTTTATTGACTGGTGATGACGTCATCAATCACTCATGGCGTCACTCTTCTTGATGTACCTTTCGCTGAATCAAATAGGGTGTAGTAAATGTAAAATATTCTGTTAGCTTCAGAAATTAAATAACGCTCTATTTTTGTGTATTTTGACGTAATAAACTTTATAAGAAAAACGCTTGTTTGACATTAATTTTGTTTACAATATTCAAGCGGCTACAATCTATTGACAATCAGTAATGAAAAGTGCATTATGTAATAATAAAACATGTTTGTAACATGTGATTTAAGTAAAGAGTAATTTGCTTCTTCAGTAAAATGTCTTATTTCAAAGACTAATTCTTTCCAGCCTGTCCTATACTTGAGAGACTGTACCTAGTCCTACTATAAGGGCGCTAGTTATATCCCCTATTAAATAGTTAAGTCACCGTTTTTAGTACCTAATCTCAGTATAAGAGTTTAAGAATGTATTATTCTGTATTCCGAATCTTAGACGGTTTGGCTGAGTCACTCACTTCTGATTTGGCAGGTCTAACAAGTCAAGTAAACATAACTACAAACTGTACACATACAACGTTTATTGACGTCCATAAGGACGACAATCTGTTATGTACAGTATCCTGTATATACCATCGACTATGTGCAGCAGTTAAGTAAAACAAGTTAATTTTAAAGCCACTTCAAGGTTAATTTTGGGTCTTAACTTTGTATTATTAATTTTTTAAGAAGATAAAATCAAAAACAATGACCCTCAAGTTACTTCGTTCTAAACAGAGTTAGGTTGCTGATAACCCAATTTATGTAGTGTATATCTTCAAGAGCTGAGGATCTATTAAATCAAGTAGAAATAAAGAAACAAACAACAAATAACATTCGCTAATAAATAAAGTGTTTAACTCTAGATTCAACATTTTATTCTTTATTAGACAGTTTGTTTTAAATTTCTTCTTCTCTCTTATGTATTGTACTTTCATCTAGTATTGTCGAAACTGGAACAATT
>JAHHFQ010000203.1:0-73018 GCA_018831715.1 Matsumurasca onukii | reverse complement strand
TAATAATAAAGGCGTTTTTGTGTTCCTTTTAGTGAGTTGACTCTACTGTGAAAATAAATACACTCATATGTAGAACACTATCTAGCCCTTCTTTTCATACGAAAATAAAACTATTTTAAATTTCAGATAATAGTTTGGCTTCAAAATAGAAACACTCTTCAAATAAATATAATAATGTTATGTTTATGTTTAACTCAAGAGTATTTATGTTTTGAGGCCAAAATATAACCTAAAATTAAAATCATTTTATTATTTTGTATAGAAAGAAGTTATGTATCTAACGAATTAACCACTTTTTAGAACACTATGTCGTCAAAAATATACTCAGTATAACTCACACTATATTTAAAAAAACATTAAGCAACTGTCTGGCCAGGGCTCATATGCCACACAGACCGTGCCTAAAATGTGTGTTTTTTTCTTATATTTTAAAGTTGCAGCTAAAATATGTACTTTAACAAATCACGAACAAATTAAGAATGATTTAAAAATTGAAACTTGGCATACTCGTACGTAAAACTTGAAATCGCAGACCATACCTAACTGGTGGTTATGTTATTGTGCTTATTATGGTGTCGTGGTAAATACAGACAGCCAAGCATAATCTGACCATAACCGTACGCACATAGCTACATACAGCCCTAGGCAAACTGTACACAACCTATTCTTGGAATTACTTATATTGACTGTGTTTTATAGGCATGATAATTTTACAACCTAAAGCCATTAAACAGGAATTAGAAAATTAGATTTGTGGGTAGAAATTGTGGAATAAAAGAGGAGCATGAAGGGATGTACTCACATGGCTTCCATCTTGTAGACTGAGGTAGAGTGGGGGTTTCTTCTTCTTCTTCTGTTTTACAGTTGACTGGTAGGGGTAGTGGGTTTGGCGGGAAATTTGAATTTAATTTGTGTGTGGAAGTAGTTCAGAATAGAAGAAGATAGATATGTACAAATTATATGTGAGTCTGGCTTAGAGGCTTAAACATACCGCCCACTAAAAAAGATAGTCTTTTTTTTATAAAGAAATTGAAATTAACCCTTTCTTGATGTAGAACAAAATACTTATAAGATAAAATAACACATCCTCTTGAAAATAAATAAATGAATCTTCGTTCTTGATAAAATAATAATTCTTCTTTAGTTGTCAGGCAATGGACACAGCTTGACAACCGGTCTCTTGATGAGTCCTTGTTTAGTTTTGAGAGTCGCCACTCGAACAATTCCGTCGGTGCCTTCATGAGTGTCGACGATTCTTCCTGATAACCAGCAGGTAGGGGGAAGATTGTTTTCTTTGACGAGAACTAAATCTCCTTTCTTTAGATTAGGATGAGACTTAAACCATTTTCTTCTTTGTTGCAACTCATGTAGGTATTCCAAATTCCACCGTTTCCAAAAGTTAGTGGATGCTTGTTGAAGTAGTTGCCATCGACCTAATCGATTGATAGGAACAGTAGTCAAATCTGGATGAGGTAGGCTTGTAATTGGCTGTCCAATTAAGAAATGACCCGGAGTTAGTGGGTCAAGCTCACTAGGGTCAGTGGAAATGCTGCAGAGAGGTCTAGAGTTAAGTATGGCTTCAATTTGGGAGAGCACTGTGGCAAACTCTTCGAATGTTAAAATCTGGTTTCCCAAAACTCGTTTTATGTGATGCTTGGTAGATTTAATTCCAGACTCCCACAAACCACCAAAGTGGGGAGAAGACGGGGGAATAAAGTGCCAGTTGATTCCCTTTTCTGCCAAATTAGTCAGGATGGAGGTTGAGTGCTGAGAGAACCAAGAATATGTTTCATTTAATTGTCGAGAGGCTCCAACAAAATTAGTTCCATGATCGGAATAAATGTCAGTACATAACCCTCGCCGTGATATAAATCTAGTCAACGCGGCTAGGAAGGCGTCGGTTGACAGAGAAGAGACCATCTCTAAATGAATTGCCTTGGTAGAAAAGCAGACAAAGAGGCATATATAACTCTTAAGAATTTGAGGTTTCCTTAACCTATCTGATTTTGTGGAGAAATAACCACCGAAGTCAACTCCTACTTTGAGGAAAGGTCTGTTAGCTGCTAAACGTTCTTGGGGTAAGTTAGCCATAAAGGGTTGAGGTGACTGCGCTTTTAAGCGAACACAAGTGAAACATTTCATTATTCTTTGACGAATTGCACTACGAGCTGAGAGGATCCAAAATTGTTGGGAGAGTAGAGATTGAAGTGATCTAGGACCTGCATGGAGATATCTCACATGAAAATAATCAATCAGTAATCGAGTCAAATGAGAATGTTTTGGAAGTAAGATAGGGTGTTTGTGGTCGTAGGGTATTGGGGCATTAGCTAAGCGACCACCAACTCGAATGAGACCATGTGAATCAATAAAAGGAGCAAGTTGTTGGAGTTGCTTAGTACAGGTAGATCCCTTTGAAAGGTCATTGAGACAATCGCCAAAATGTTGTTTTTGAGTCATTTGAACCAAGACCCGAAGTGCATTTTTACGCTCTGCAACGTTCAAAAAGCTTGTCATAATTTTTGATTTAGAAGATTTACAGTTGTTAAGAAATCTAAGAATCCAACCAACACAATTTTGAAGTTTGGTAAAGCTAGAGTAATTTTCCATTGGAAATGAAGGTGGTGTTTCTTGCGAGACGTTGACAGTGAGCACTACTGGTCGGAGTTCTGGTAGAGATATACTTGAAGATTCATCGTGTAGGTTGTACTTGGGCCAGGCGCTCTCAGCTTCCTTCAGCCACTCTGGTCCGTGCCACCACAAGGAACAGTCTAGAATCTGGTCGGGTTGAAGTCCCCTGGAGGCGTGGTCGGCAGGGTTGCTGGAAGTCGGAGTGTAGTTCCACCTTGATGGGTCGATTGAAGATTGAATGTCTGCTACACGATTTGCGACGAAGGTGCGAAGAAGAGGCGGTGTACGAATCCAGTGGAGTACGACAGTCGATCCGTCCAAGCGTGACAGGAAGCTCGCCGAGTTTAGGGGCTATTGCTTTGACACAAAATTGTAAAGACTTAGTAAGCAGAAGTGCTCCGCACAGCTCTAATTTAGGAATCGTAAGTTTTTTCAATGGAGCGACTTTGGATTTGCCTAACATCAGGTTTATGGAAATAGAACCATCTCTTTTAACAACTCTTAGATAGATGGAACATCCATACCCCAATTCTGAAGCATCTGAGAAACAGTGAATTTCTGCACTGATAAAATCACTAGGCAAAATGTGTCGTTTGATATTTAGTTGAGTAAGAAGGGGGAGACCTTCGAAGAATTCTTTTACTTGCTGGAATAATTCAGGAGGAAGTGCTTGATCCCAACTGAGGCCTAGCGTCCAAAGTTTTTGCATAAGACACTTGGTCCAGAACACTACAGGGGAAACAAGTCCTAGAGGGTCAAAGATTTTTGAGATGTGAGAAAGAATGCCTCTTTTGGTGAATGTGACATTGTTAGGGGGAACATCATAGGAGAAGGTGTCTTGCCGGGAGCTCCATTTTAAACCTAACACTTTGACAGAATCTTTTGTAGTTTCATCATCGAATAATAGATCCTTTTTAGAAATAGAAGAAACACCTTTCAACAAATCAGAAGAGTTACTTGCCCATTTGCCTAATTCAAATCCTCCTTTCTGAAAGATATCAATCAACTCATTTTTCATGAGGAAGGCCTGATCTAGAGTATCACAACCTGTCAGACAATCATCAACAAACATGTCACGGAGGATAGCTTCTTTAGCAAGAGAGTAATTAGCTCCTTCATCAGAGACAAGTTGCTTGAGGGTTCTTAATGCGAGAAAAGGAGCACTATTTACACCATAGCTGACAGTGTTTAGAGAGAACTTGAGGATTGGAGAAGTGGAATTTTCACGCCACAAAATAGTTTGAAATGGGCGATGAGAGGGATGAACCAGTATCTGTCGATACATCTTGCATATATCTGCAGTTAGAACATACGCATGAAGGCGGAAGCGGGAAAGAATTTCACATACGTCGTTCTGAAGTTTTTCGCAACGAGCAATTTATCGTTGAGAGATAAGCCAGTCGATGTAGGAGCCGACGCATTGAAGACCACGCGTAGTTTTGAGCCCGTAGCTGTTGACTTGAAGATCCCATGGTGTGGTATGAAGTACTGAGGAGTATCCGTCGAAACATTGTCCAGCTGCGTCATGTGGCCCAGAAGTTGGTACTCTTTCATGAAGTCAACATAAGCAGTTTTGAAGTTTTCATTTTTTGAGAAGCGTCGTTCCAGAGAGAGTAAGCTTTGTTTGGCTTGATCAAAAGAATTTCCTAGTTCACCAACATTTTCTTTGAAGGGTAACTTAACCATGTAGCGGCCAAGAGGAATGCGAACATGTGTCTCATTGAAAATCTGTTCACAAAGAACATCATCAGGATTAGACATTTTATTCTGGCAAGGTTCTTCGACTTCCCAGAACCGTTTGATACTGTCTTCCAGAGATTGCGTAACAGCTAAGTTTGTCACTGACTTTGGGAGGTTGCAGTTTTTGATATCTTGCAGTTCAGCAGGACCAATTAGAATCCAACCAAAAACTGTACTGAAGGCTGTAGGATAGCCTAGAGGACTGACGTGCCGCCCACCATGGAATATGAGGGGAAAAGATCAGCTCGATTAAGAAGTCAATTTGTGAAGGAGTGTGAAGCTTGGATCGGCCAAAGAGTAGTCTTTGAAGTATTCGATATTTTTTGAACTGATAGCAGTAGGGGTAGGGATGAAGTAATCTTGCTCAAAATAACCGCATTGGCTTGGATTTTGGGTTCTTCAGCCTGACAAGGTTTTAAAACACAATTGACAACACCTTTGGCGGGAGAGACTGTTGTTTCAGATAGGCCTAGAATGTTTTTATTACATTTGGATCTAGGTAAAAAAGTTTGTTGACAACATATTCTGTAATGAACGAGGATTGAGAACCTGGGTCAAGAAGGGCACGAACAGGATAAAAGCGACCCGTAATGTCTCGAATGTGAACTATGGCAGTTCCTAGTAGTGTGGTAGAATCAGGTTGGCTTAGGGATGTAGCTGTGAGACCGTGAGAGTGTTGCTGGTGGAAGCGTCATTGTTCACGGGTTGTCAGAAGTCTTGGGTGTGTTTTGTTTTGTCCCTGGAGGAGAGCGAGAAGTTGTAGTAGGTGGATTGTTGGTACGATCTTCATGAAGAGAAGTGTGATGATATTTCCGACATTTTCGACAAGTATAAGTTGATTTACATTTACTCAACATGTGGGATGCGCTAAGGCAGTTGAAACATGCTTCTTTTGATTTTATAAACTCACGCCTAGCAGCAGGAGTTAAATTTAAGTATGCTGGACATGAATAGGTGGAATGATTTTCAGAACAGAAGAGACATTTTTGCGATTCTGTTTCTGTGAAGAACGATTTATTGAATGAATGAACAGGTTTGTCATTTTTTGGAGTAGGCCTAGACCAACGGGGATTTGAAGGAGAATCTTGTTCTTTTGAAAATGTGCACTGAGCTGCTTCTAGAGATTTACAATGTTCACGTAGAAAGTCAAGGAAATCATCTAACTTGGGGTATTCTTGCGAGGAAAACTTTCGCTCGAATAACTGGCGAGTGTGTTTGTCTAGTTTCTTCAGAATAACATGTAGTATAACAAAATTTCCAAGGTCTTCTGGGATCTCCATGGATTTAAGAGCAGAGGTGTTTTCAACTACCAAATCCAGAAGATTTCTCAGCAGTTTAGGTGACTCATATTTTATCAAAGAGGAGTTTAAAATTTCCTCAATATACTGACTAGCTAACAGCCGTTTGTTATCATACCTATCATTCAATTGGTACCAAGCAAGAATGTAGTTTGTGGCAGTGAGGGGAAGTGATTTCACCAAATTGTTGGGCTCGCCCTTGGTGCAGGAAATTAAGAAGTGAAACTTCTCAATATCAGAAATACTTGAGTTAGAATGAACCAAAGCCGTGAACAGATCCTTGAAATTTGGCCATTGTTTCAGTAGACCGTCGAAAACAGGCAAATTTATTTTGGGGAGTTTCATCGCAGAAGTAGCGTGAGATATCTCATCAGGGTGCGCAGTTTTAACAGTTGTCGGCAAAAATTTGTCTTTAACAGCAAGGATGTAGAAATATTTTTCATCCAGAAATTGATTTTTACTGTGTAGATCTGCTAACTGGTCGGTGTCTTTGAGCTGAACAAGAAGCTTAGCTATATCTGACTGATAACGTTCAAAACTTTCATAGTGTGCGTTAAGTTTCTCATAACGAACTCTAAATTCAGAAAGGTCTTCAGGACTTGCATCAATGGATAAAGTTTCAGCTTTATTATAAAGAAATTCAATTTTTTGTACAATATTATCCCTCCTGTACATAAGTACCTCAACATCTCTTTTAGCCTTTGCCTCAGCAGCCATAGTAGAATTTATTGGAAAGTAGGCTAACACAAAACTTGGAACTTAAAAGTCAAATTTAAAATATTCACAAAGGAGGAAACACATTCCAGATAATGCCAAATAAATTATAAATTCAAGTAGGCAGTCAGTTGCAGAGTCTAGCCTATGGTTAGGGTGAAATGGGCCTATGTTAAATCCAATAGTGCACAAAACTGACTAAGTCCTAAAATCAATATTTACAGCAAATAGGCACAATAATATGCACCTTTCAATATGCACAGTAATATAAACAATGGCAATACAGTCAATATGTAATGTTCAAATAGTGTATACTATAAGTATAACCTCCAAATGTCAAATATGTAAACAAACCAAAGGGATTTTTAAAATCCCGATTCAGGGAATTTTTTCCCTGCCAATATGTTGCTAGGGTAGTTGATGAAGAAGACAATATGGCTGCCCCAGCTGTTACAAACTTGTAAAACCTGTTGCTGCTTGATGATTTAGTCCAACTTTTAAAAATCACTTAACACCTTAGTTTTAAGTATTTAAACGAATAAAGCACTTGAGAAAACCCCAAAAAAAGTCTTTGTAACACTGTTCAAGCTTCTGTAGAAGTAATATGTGATAATTATAACTGATTAGCCAGACTCACTATAGGGAATATTAGAATGATTGAAATAGATTGAATAGAATTAATTGATTGAAAATGGAATTGAATTGATTGAAAATTGAATTTATCCGGTTCGAAGGACCATAAACAGGAATTAGAAAATTAGATTTGTGGGTAGAAATTGTGGAATAAAAGAGGAGCATGAAAGGGATGTACTCACATGGCTTCCATCTTGTAGACTGAGGTAGAGTGGGGGTTTCTTCTTCTTCTTCTGTTTTACAGTTGACTGGTAGGGTAGTGATTGGGTTTGGCGGGAAATTTGAATTTAATTTGTGTGGAAGTAGTTCAGAAAGAAGAAGAAGATAGATATGTACAAATTATATGTGAGTCTGGCTTGAGGCTTAAACAGCCATAAACATTTTTAAGATTCAACTTAAATACTTAGCCTAGTGGTGCAGATGTACGATCATTGTAGCATTATTTTGTAACGTGTGCATTTTTTATGGAAGTTTCTCCTCTTCATTTGGTCGTTATATTTTTAATCATCATACCAGCCTTAATATGTTCATAGCCTACCACTCTATTTGTTCTTTTTAAGATACAATGACATGTCTTATCGTCTTCTAGTCGCTGTGAATGCTTAAATAGTTTAGCTAAACCATCGAAACTTATTTTTCAAATTACTGTACAAACATAAGTTAGTCGACCTAGTTGGCTCATGTTTAGCTGTTGGTGGGCTATGCTATTATTAATTTATCATGGTCCAAAAAGTGTAGTACCATTTCTTGTATTGCTACTTTGACACGTAGAGTGTTTTGTATACAGGTGTCCCGGAACTTTCTGGAACAATTCATATAAAATTGTTCTTTACATTGAGACCATCAAATTTCTCAATATAAACATGGGTCTACAGTGTCTAGATTTTCGTATGTCTATCTGTATGTGCTTTTCCCAATTATAACTCAAAATTTATGAAATACGAGTAGGGAAACTTAAAACTTTGTATGAGGGTGTAACTTAATATGTAGAATCAGTAAAATAAACTCGTTTCTGTTATTAAATCCATTTCAAAATGGCGACCGTTTATACTATTTGTAAAAACTCGTACAAATAGACAGACTAAAAATAGGTACTGTAGACCATGAGTTTAATGTGCAATTTAATTGTCTCAACCTAAGGAACAATTTTATATGAATTGTTCCAGAGAGGTTCCGGGACACTCTGTATAGTATTTTATATAGGTCAAAATATTGTATGCGCCTTTCAAGGGTGTGAAATGAACCAACCCAAACTTGTTGATCATTTACTCCACAAATAACGCTTCAAAAACTTTATCATCATCTTTGAACGGTTATTAAATAATTAAAGGTATAATACAATTGACATTTTCTAGGTTTTGTAAGCGATTTTCATTTCAGGACATTATTCAACGAGAGATTTCAAGCACACGTTATTCCACATTATTAGCACGGTAAACTAAAGTATTTTGGTTGATTATAGAGAAATTGTTAGGATACATTTGTTTACTGTATAAAAATGTCAATTGAACACATATCGTATGTCAAACTACAGTAGTATAACATTTTGAAACAATACCATTGAATAACGAGTGTCTATAAGTTCACCAGTTTTAAAGCCGTCTTGAAACATGACGCCACACCCGGCTGCTTAGAAAATAAAATGTTTAAATAATATGTTAAAAATATAGTCTAAATATATAGTGTTGACAAACACCTTCCGATGAGTTTGGTGAAGCTACTCGTATCATCAAGCTCAATACTTAGGTAAAACAGTGGATAGCTATAAATAAATCCATTGTTAATGGAGACATTCGATATTTAGAAATGAAGTGATTCAATAATCATCCTGCGTCCTTGAGTTCAAGGTCACGTGATTAAGAGACAGTAGTTGTTTTGAGAACTGTTGAACTTTTGAGGACCCTAGTATATAGTGTGTATATAGTATACCTGTGTATCGAGGGATTATCCGTTATCATGACTCCAAGGTTGGCACTACTGACACCACATACGTATCACTGTTATCACTCTTATCACTAGGTCTACTGGTGGTTACGGAGAAGGCAGTCGCGCGACTGACAGTGAAAGTGGTCGGACCCGCTACAGCCCCCACGCGCCCAGCTCTTCACTTTCTTTTCGGTCACTATACTACATTTCTATCTCGTTCGTGATGTCACTTGAAAGAAAGGTGATTTGACATTTTGTGGCCGCTGCTAACAAGTCCTACAATTATACGTAGTATTTATTCGTATAACGGAAGATCTTTTGACTAATTTGTGGTGATGGTTTACAATTCTTCTAAATACCAATTTCTTAGCGGAATCAGTGGATAATTTTGCATACATTTTCAAATGTGAGTTTTCAATAGGCTTAGGTTAATTTCATAAAATTCTACAGTATTCCTGTGTAGATTATTTTAAATAAATTACAGGAGCTGTATATTTATAGAAAGATGGATATACTGTTTACAGTATATTGAAAGATAGGTAAAATATTTTTAGGGCGTTTGATGTTGCTGGTCATTCGTTACTTTAAAACCAATAGAATATCCTGAGGTATTTCTTTATTTACTATATTTATAGGTAGACTGTAGTGGTTTCCTTTGAAGACGGGTCTAAATTTACTCAAAATCAACAGAAGTTTGGCAAGAAAATCTCAGATTATCTCGGAAATTAGCCAAGGTTCTGTTTTGGTTTTACTTTTCATCATTGTTATCAAGGGCTGCACCGATATGGGGCCTGTTTGTTTTCTGACGCCGCCAGATAGAGCCCGAGTTGCCTCTGTCTGAGATAGGAAATTTAACATGGAAATTGTGCAAACATGGTTTTAGTACGTTAACGTACTAAAATGGAAAAAGGTTGTTTCAATACAAGCATAGAGTTATTAATTCTGCAGCATATGAAAGCAAAAAATGTAAAACTTCCTTGCCAAACCAAACATTTATTACGACGATTTGAGTTCTATGTTATGTGTACAATCAAGTTTTAATCAACCTAATAAATAATGTATTGTTTAACGAAAGTACATGTTTATATGCAGCAGCCTCAAAAGCTTTATGCTTTTATTGAAACATATTTTTCATAAAAGTACGTTGAATCGTTTAAAACGTCGTTTGCAGTGTTTACTCTATGGTATAAGCGGTGCGTCCGGACAACTATGAGTAGAAACTTTGTTTGCACTGTGCAGTGTTGTTTTTATTACGATGGTTAACAACAAACAGACACTTAACCAGGTCTAAAATGAGCAGAATTAAACCTTTGTATTATACTGTACAACAGGCTACTAAATAGTTTTAATAATGACTTTTAATTTACTAAGACATTCAAGCAACGTGGAAGAGCTTGTTTAGCTAGAATATTATAATGTATAACTTTTTGTGACTTGGGAACATTTATTTTACGTTTCACGTGACGTTTGTTAATGCACTTGTGTTTTATGATAATACAATTTGACTACGAGTTTGACCTAAGAATCTTATTCATAATGCACAATTTATATTAACAGAATTATTAAAATGTAACAACGAGATAAAACTTTACCAATATAAGTAGGTCTATTTAAAAATAAATTATTCGTGATTTTGTTTTGGTATGAATTTTAATTATTCCATCACCAGTTTTGACCATTGCTGGTCATTTTAAAATTATTGAATGGAATAATTAAAATGCATACCAATTACTAAATCTAGAATATTTTAAATTATTTGTTATATATTAAAAACTAGTGATTTGTGCCTACACAATGAATCTATGTAAGTTAATACGCTTTCTACTACATTGATTGTTATTGTTACGTACATGTTTATATTAGTTCACAGCAAAGTACTGTTGACTTGCATTATGCTAATGTACTGCATTAGGAATTGAAATCAGATCATGCATACAACAGGACATTAATACATTCATGCAATGTTGAATGTTGATAATTTACACTGTACGGTATGGAAGTAATTACCCGCATGGAAACATGTATTTACTAAAGGAAGGGATTTTATTTGACAACATCAGCTACCCATTAGGGCCAACGTACAATAATTACATTACATTGAGTTACAAGGGGCTATGTACATAAAACTACTTAAGTTCGAACAAAAGTATATAATAATCAGTAAATCGAAATTTGAATTTATGTTGTATCCAGAATGAAAATACTATTTTATAGGTGATTATAGATAAAAGTTACTGTAACATTTGAAGTAACATGTCTGAACAAAGAAATACAAACCGTAGTTCTTTTATATAGTTTTAAACAAAAACTTATATTTTCATTCGATGTCTTGATTTAAATGGTCGTTTTAAACAAAGCGGAAAATATGAGAAAAAGTTAAATCATGTGTGGTAATCAATTTGGTTGATAAGCGTGTTGCTTACAACACTACAGGTGCATGAGTATTCAGTACTATATTCTTTATTACAAAAGAGACAAAGGAAGTCTATACAATTATCAACAATACATAAGTACCGCTAGAGATTATTTGTATTGTTTAACATGTGGTTTGAACAGCAGATGAGTACCTTTAATGTTGTTGTGCAAAATTCAAAAGTTGTAGGTATTAAATCAAAACCATATTTTCTTTTTAATTCTACCTTTTGGTACAACCTATAAACGCCCATACTTTAGTTTTGTAATTTCAATCTGGAATGTGTTTTAGGTGTTCAAAGTTGGTTTGGCCAAAAGTCCCGATTTACAGAGCTCGACTCTATATATTTCTTGGCACCAAAATGTCAATACAGAGAGTATGTCTACAGTCAAGACATATCTAACAGTTCTGATCAAACGTGCAACTTTTTTTCACTAAACACTGTATAAGTTACATCAAATTGTGTTGTCTCGTTATACTGAAGAGGTGCGACCTGTATTGTTTAGAAACGCACTATAGTTCTCCCGGCGTGGGCAGCAACGACACCCGCCACATGTAAGTGGAAAGGTCAGGAGAGTCATCTGTAGGAATACACAGTATATCTCACCACTTTCAACTTTTAGACTCGAAATCTCTCTTTTGCCTTGTGGCTATTGAAACACGCATGGATGAGAAATGTTCTGATTTGTCTGTTTCGAACAAAGAAAGCTAATATTTCTTATGCTTGTTCATACAGGCTACATCTAGCATACGAACAGTAGTTTAAGGTATTAGAATAAAACATACGTATCTTTGTAAGCTTTGGAAGTAGACCAAAATTACAGTTATTGGAGCATTCAGATGTCCAAGTATTTTATCGAAATAAACTTATAAGTTATTAATAGGATTATCAACTCGAGATGGCCAAAATTGCTAATTGAGAAGCTGCACGTACTTTAATTTATACGAGTATTAAACGAACGATATAATACTACGATGATGATATAGCCGACGCGTAGCGCAAGCACTACCACGATTTGCATATTTTGGGATGATAATTTACTCAAAAGTGGTTTTACGCCCTAAAGCCTGCCTTTATAGTCCGCTCTTCATGAAACTCAAACATTTATGTAGCTGTAGCCAACATGCTAAAAAAATCGACAACGTCTAATTAGCCGGCCAAGATGCTGCCGTCATACATATATATATATATAAAGTTTTGTAATTTAACCCAGTGGGTGTTGGAAAGCTCAAAACTTCTTTCCGTCAGGACTAGACCCTAGAGGGGAGTAGCTCGAATAATGATCCCTTTACGTATAAATGGGATCTCGATGTGGGCGAAAGACAAGATCTAAGAACCATAACTTTTATTGGTGCATTTGGTCATTGACTTATAAATTTCAAAATAATGTTAATGGCTTATTTAATAACACTTTATTTATTTAGAAAGATAACATTTTTGTTTGTTAAACTCACTTAATTTGTAAGTGGTTTTATCAAAATAAACATGTTATCTTGCTTTGTTAACGACCAATACAAAGTCACCTAACTACACATAACTATGTATCTGTTAATTCCACGTCTCTAGGTTGGTTGTGGAAAAGTGAGCTAAGCTGAGTGCATCCTGCACTAATCACTCACCAGAGGGAGCTCGTGATGTGCGGGCCGAGCCTTGGTCTCGATACGCTTCGCTGCCGCCTGCTTGTGGTTGCACCACCCACCTAACTGTTTATGGACCCCAGGTATGTGGGTTTATTAGGATGGCTCTGTCTGGCTCTCGACTCTGCCATCGACATGCGGAAATAACAACTTTATTTTTCAACTTGGACTTCAATGTTTCACCATTATTGGTTATTGGTGTGAAATTACAGAGCCGTACAGTAATCATTTTCAAGTTCCCAAAGAGAAGAACTCTTGGACGTTTACTAATTTATTTAAAGGATATATTTAGCGGATCCGTGGCGGATCGCACGCGACTCCGAGCTCATCGTTCCGGTGGCGCGGAATACGGTGACGCTAGGTAAAGGTAGAGGTTGAGAGGTAGAGAGGACTTTGTAGTCCTAACTTCGCCTCGTTAAACAAGACAAACTTTACCTTTTCTTTTGTATAAATAACCCATAAAGTTAAAAGGCACAATTGCAAAACCCTCAAGAATGTTTGTTCCAGTTCGAGGAGAATTCTTGGCATTGGTTTGTACTCTTGTTCTTTTGCCTATTAAAAAAAGTCAAATGGTAAGGGCTTTGCGCAGGACAAAACTGAGGACATCCTCGCCCTTTTACATGTTTGGAAAGTTGTCATTCAGCCAAGCTCGTACGTCCAAATGGAAGAATGCCGGGTCCCCTTACTCCAATACTGTCCGATGACAACTCTGTATTCTCGGGTCAAGAAAAAGCATTTCTGCCATTTTCAGCTCTCTACCACCGTTGAACTTTCGAAATCAAACACAAAACCTCGTATCTTTAAACAATTCTTGCTATTTTTCGGTACTCAATGAATAAGTCGGTTTAAATACTTGATCAATTAAAACAAACATACCAATAATGGTAAGTAAACACCCTTTCAAAAGCTGTTTTTCCCATGAATCAAGTGTTTTAGCTACAGTACAAGAAACAAAGTAGGGAGTGACTTTGCAATCACCCTGTACAGCTTTTTGTATGGTAATTAAGACACTTTACTGAGAAGAATACCGAAAGCCAAGCCAAATGACAACACTGTCAGTCTTGACGTCCTTCTGGCTTTCTGGCTTGTTGGAACCAGACCCACATACTCAACGTTTAAACTTCTATAAATCATGTTAGGTATGACTGTGAATAACACTGATATCACACACTTTTATTCTAAAATGTAATTTTTCAAATTATGCCTATTTTCTCGTATATATCTAGTTTGTAAATAAATAATTATAAGCATCCCATTATACGTTAAAGTAACAGATGTATGTGGTTAAACCACCCTAAGCTATGGTTTCCTAGAAAGCGGTGACCGCTACATTACGGCCGTAATATGACGGTGAGTTTTGTTTTCAATACAATCAGATGAGAGTGGTTTCCTAGAAAACCGTGGACGTAAAGTAGCGGTGAAAATTAGTTAAAGTTTTTCTCGTCAGATGATAACATTTGTTTTGTAAACAAAATTCTAGCTTGTCCATTAATTAACACGCAAATAAACTTTGACAACGAAAATAAACAACATGTCAAAAGTGGTCACAGTTACGTTCACCGCTAACATTACGGCCGGAACATAGCGGTGAACTTTTTTCTAGGAAACCATAGCTCAATGTAGTGAACTGGTAGTAACATGAAATTGTGAACTGGGCTTTTGGTTATGTGTTTTGATTGTTTGCTATCGGGGGCCACAATACTTGAAAAAGGGGTCCAAAGCTTTTCTTCTTGTAAATTTTGCACGTTGTCAAACCCATGTTTGCCACCTTTTCCGTTACAGCACAACTTTTATTGTTTAAGACTTCTTGGAAAAAGATATGGGATATATTCCAAAATGGCGGTAGAAAGTCCCCTGGCTGCACACCATTTATTGGTATACCATTTAAATTTTGAATAAAGTGCAAACAAATATTACCGCAACATGTTTCGACGTAATGTAGGTAATTATTGTCGAAACATGCTGTAATATACAATATTTGATGGCACTTGTTAGAGTTTTTATTTAAAATTAGTAATTATTACTATTACAAACAGTGGTCATCATGAAGAACACTTGATTTTGACTTAAAATGACTCGATTATTAACCGATGTAATGTCGGTTGTATCGAAGAAGAAGGGTCGCGAGGTTACAATGAATCTGTAGAAGTATAACCAAGGCTCTGCCGTTGTCCGGTGCGCTATCCTTGCTTTCCTTTGGAAACTCAAGGTCTGGCACCAAATCAATTCACTCCGTCGAAGAATGCACATGTCATTGCGGCCCGAATCTACTGAATTAACCTAATTTGTAGTGTGCAATTTTAGGTTAGTGCTGTGGTATGAGTGATATTTAGTATGTTAGGTTGTAGCGCGCTAAAGTAGCACACGACTTTTTGAGTAGTTTTGGCTGTAGCATCGCTACTATTTTGTCTAGCCGAAGGGATTTGGCTGATTTTAATACAGATGTTGAGTACAGTAATGTGAATTTGTATTGGCAAGTTTCGTCAAATCGGATCATAAGCAAAGTTTTATAGCATGAAAATTAAAGGGGCGTTCTCGATTTGTTTTCTGGTTGACGAAATAAAGTTTAAAATTTCCAAGCGTCATACTTGCATGCCTGAAAATCAAATTTAGATATGAACATTAAGTTAATTAATTCCTTTGCGTTAATATACCTAAATTCACTAATTCACTAAATATCCCAGGGCACTTTTGGTATTCCGTTGTAGATCAGCGTCTGGTTAGAGCGAGCACGGGTCCAACTCTAGATCCCGTTCACCACCAAAGTTGAGAGAGCCCATACCGGACTGTGGATTGTGGTAATGGGACCGGCCTGAGTACCGGCATATTTTACAAACGAAAAACACTTCACGACAAACGAAACATGATATTTAAAAACTGTGTACGTTTTATGTTTAATTTCTTGTAACATACTGTGTACTAGGATATTGCTTTGACTTTTGGAATATTTGTCAATGGGTACAGTAAACTTCACAATCTGACCTCTAACATATTTTACCCTTGGCGAAGCACAGGTAAACAGCTGGTAGGATATAAAACAGAAAATCAGTATCATATTACAATACTGATTTGAAAAATGTTCAAGGACTTAAATGTGACCAAATTGTGCGATTTTTGAAAAGTAACTAACTTGCGCGTGCAACAGTGGCTCTACTTAAAACTTTTAAAAGAATCCCTTGCAGTGCATTCTATGCGTGGGCTGCCTTAAATATATTGAGTTTCCAGCCTCAACCATTCTGCATCTATACGTGCTCTATCTACCACAATATAGATTTTTGCCTTTTGGTATTACGTAGCGCGATTTTGACCCCCTTGTCTATATAGTACAGTGTAACGCAATACCACCCACGGCCCACCCCTTTATCGCGAGGGAACGTAGAGCAATAATTTGAGTTAGAGTGGATTTGGAGATGCTTAATTCATTTTTACTTTTATTTGTAGTATGTTGATTCATTCTTTTAAATGTTATGTATTGTACGAGTCAAAAGTTACGTTTTTTAAACCCAGTTTTCCCAAATTCCTAAATGACGAGCGGTAACGGCGAATACTTCCCTTGTTGACTCGTTACATAATTATCGTCGACCCCTAATATGGATATGTTTACAGCTTGTTATTGATGTTGTTGATATATAAATTGTAGATATACTATTTTTTTAAATAGCAGGGCTTGTTCTTTGGTTTCGGGTTTGACACCAAACGTCAAAATCCAACAGCTGTTTCTAATTCTTCTAATTTTGTAATTCTATTGAGTATTGATATTACTCTGTGGTACTGGTATTGACTATTATGCAAAAACTAATTTGCTCTCGCAACATTTTTTTAGCTGAAAGCGCATTAGTGAGGTGTAATGAAAGTAAGATGGTTTGTTCCGTATTTATTTAGCTGCAGAAACTGAATTAAATTTCTGTGGTTTTCGGTAATTTTATTGTTTCTGTTCAAGACTCATGGCCAGAATTGATCATTACTGCCATCGTAGTTTTTGGATAAATAAGTTAAACCTCAATATTGTGATAACATCATTCTTCAGCGTTCCTTAATAAAAAATGGTTTGTATGCTTGCTTTCTTCGATCTACATATTACAATTAAAGAAGCTACTACCTATTGTTAAGACACGATAAAGATGTAAAAAGTAATTACCGTGTTACTTTTCATCCGACGACGATGTGAGTCTTCTTACTCCTAACTCGATTAGAGTACAGTAGTCCATTGCCATTATAAAAGAGTAGGACCTAGACTAATAATTTAGTCTATCATGTGTTAACGTTGATAAAGTATACATTCAATGACATAACCAAGAAGAAACCCATTTCAATTGTAAAAGCTTAAATACCAGTAAATTAAGTATATTATAACTTAGGCCTTACTGAATTTCTTGGATATTTATAAATAACTTTAAACACAAACTGAATTTATTATTGGACATGGAAATTTAGTGTTGACTTTATTTGACAATTAGTCTAAGGTTTTATTGTGTACTTGCATACTTGAATTCTTCATTCTTGACTGAAGTATTGGATTGATGTTGTCAATTAAATTTGTTAAAAATATGCTAAACATTTTCAGTCCAATGCATGAAACGTGAATGGTATGTCAAAACTTTTCACCTAATTGTATCTCAATGCTAAGAGTTTAAATATCTTGATGACCGAAGGGTAGATTTTCTGGGTGAAGCTAAGCCTACATTGAGGCATGTGCAGTTACCTGTCATTACTTGTTCTGTGGCCATTATGGTTTTCCCTTCTACTGAAGACGTCCATATTTTCTTTTAAAGTAGTTAGGATGTTCAGGACATACTGACTGACTACTGTGAGAATCCCCAGCTTCTTGAAGAGCGGCAATGGACCATGTGTTCTGGGTTAGAAGTATTCTAACTGCCCTCTTCTGCAGAAGCAGTATGTCCTTTGTGGAAGCATAATGACCCTAAACTACTATTCCATACATCACATGGATGTGGAAGAGAACATGGTAAATATGGGTATTACTTTATCCAGATGTTTGTCTTGTAGCTATTGTTAGCTGCAGTATATTTCGATTTGAGACAACCATTCCAAACCACGGTAGTGGCCATCATGAATGAGTTAGCATTTGTATTCTATGGTCAAATTGCTGATGAAATTCTTTAAACCTTTCTATGTTATCACGCTCATTATTGCAGTGCCATATTGGAACCCAGGCAGAAGATTTGTTCTATAGCAAAATAAAGGAACTTTTAGGATGCATAAATTTTGATGCTGGTAATTCCGATATGTATTTCCAAAACGACCTGTGCAGCCTAGGGTGGCAAGTTTTGGGGATAAATAATTTATCTTTGGTCTAGGCTCTACAAGTTTTAATCACAAAAATAAAGGTTTTTACAAAACAATGCTGAGGTATTGGTTTCAAAGTGTTTTACTAGGTGGTCCTTCATAACCTAAAAAGATTTTACCCACTCAAAGATTTTACCCACTCAAAGATTTTACCCACTCAAAGATTTTACCCACTCAAAGATTTTACCCACTCAAAGATTTTACCGCCACTCAAAGATTATAGGAGTAATAGAGAGAGCTAGCTCACCTATAGCTAGTAATCTTAGGGTTACCTTTTTAAGATGGGCACTGTACAGACACCTTAAAGAGTCTGAGAAAACTCCATGCCACAGATCTAACTAAGACATTAGGTAAACCCATAAATTAGTGATTATAAATTAAAAAGTAAATAACTTGTGTTTGATATGTTCGATAGTATGTCTTAATCCTTCAAATCACCAGAAATAAACAAATAACTACTTGGGATAATGTTTAGTAACCTAGATATCCAACTAAATGGTTTCAGTCTAGCCCCACATGAAATGCTGAGCATGACACCATCCACCCCTCATGCAATTAAACAGCTTGGTTATATACAATATATTTTTGCCATTTGACTCAGGAGGTGTCCAGAAATTGAATTTTCTATGACTTTGGTTTATATGGCAATAGAGACAAATAACTATTTCCTATAAAAATTTGCTAAAAGTTAAAAATTCACATCAGTGGTGCACATTCACAAGGCAAAGAAGGCCACCTAGGGAAACAACTTGTAGAAAGCGGCAAAGAAAGGAAATTATTTAATAATTTATTTTACTTATTTTATAAATTTCAACCTATGGATTTGTGTTTTAAAACTCAAATTTAATTGTAATAACACTTTATGAATGTTAGCAATTTAAGTTGTTCAGGTCTACTCTATGAGAGCCACACAGGTTAAATTTTCCTCGTTAAGTATTCCTGATATTGTTTGTACACTTAATTAGATTGTGTGTGTAAATTAATGTAAAAGTCTTGTTAAGTTCTAAAATAACAAAAATGCGTAAGAAGTGGTGGTTTTGGGTAAGGGTTCAATTGAAGAGGAAAATGAAAACAAAATCTAAATGTGGGGGTAAAGAAGTATCTTGCCTAGGGCAGCAGAATAGCTTGCACTGGCCCTGATTCACATGCATTCCATTAATTTCTACATTATTTCACCACTATGCATCATTCTCTGTTCCTATCAAAGATTAGGTGCTGACTTCTTGAGGGCTGTCCTCTATGGGAAAAGTTCTAAAAAAAGTTGCTTGATTTTAGATATTTTGAATTTGAAAAATTGTGTTTATTTCTTTGGTTTTAAAGAGCTGTGAAAAAGAGCAGGAGGTACCAAATTTGGGTATGTCATGTATACAAGTTTGATGTTTTAATTTGATTCGATGTCTACTGTTTCAGGCTCAAAATATTGACACGTCTTGGAGAGATGAAATTCCTTTTGTACTAATCACTCAAGACCAAGTGGGTAAGAAACTTTTAAAATAAACCGTTTCTTTAAATTTTTATAGCAGAGAAGGCTCTTGCCAATCAAACAGAATAAAGAGTTATTTGCCAGTTTTGAGGGCAAACACTTTTACCGAAACCCTAGTCTACGTAACACTAAGCAAAACCATCGGTCTGAGAGGCCCATATAAATTGTATTGAGTTGTTCAGTAGTAGCACTAACGAAACCTTCGGTCTGAGAGACCTCCATGTTGACCGAGAGCCACGCATAGCTTCATAGAATCGTTCAGTCAGGTCACCAATTTTAATGAAATTAAACAAAAATATTATCTCTAGGTAGTGAAAGAGCTTGGAGGAAGGTATTATAATGATGGACAATACAACCATGACAGTATAGGAATTATATTCCTAAAAGTGTCTGTGAGACGGGGTTTCGTAAAATTTGTTCTAAAACCTAAATACTTACATAAAACATGTGTTATAAATATATAAATCAAATAAATGTTGATTTACAATACAGGAAATAAATGTCACTTGAGTAAAAGCTATTATATAAATTACATTTTGTATATTTTACTCTTACATAGAAAACAATAATATTAATTATAACAAAGAAATTAGTTATTTAAACAAAAGTTTGATTGTTCTTCTTAAAAAATTTTGCTTTTATGAAACTTACATATTTAGATTGCTCTTCTTGTAATAAGATTGCTTTCAAATAATTTTTATTTTATGGAAAATGAATTCTTCTTTATTAGTCATTTATTTCATCATGAATTCATAAATATGCATAATAATTGATTAATATGCTTTTGTATTTTTACAAAATCATTTTTTCAGAAATGTTCTTTTAATTTTAAAAATCGTTATATATCATGAGTTGGAAACTAAATGAGTCAAATGAGTCAAAGTCGGTATATCTATAGAGTTCTCATAATATGTGTATTTAAGAATAGTCAATAAACTTTTGAAAACATCCATTATTTATGTAAAATCTATTCCAGAGTTTAGTTCTACAGTTCTGTTCACAGTATACTTCAGAAATAGCATATTGGTTATAGACTCCTGTTTGATTCTGACTAGTTGTAATATTGTCTTTTGATCAACTCAATTTTTCTTAAAAGGTTTAATCTAAGATTGATTTTTTTATTGTCTAGAAATGTATTGAGGTATATTCAATTTTAATATTTAGCCTTTTGATTGTATAAATAACAAATGATTTAAATCAAATAAATAAAAGTACTATACAAACACAGAATTTTTAATGCTTTGTTCACTAAATAATTTGTCTTCATTTACAATGATTTATAATTAATAAAATGCATCTAATAATTTTGATTTTGAACTTCTTTAGTACATTTATCATATGATTCATATGTGGGATTTTGAATTTTAGTACATTTATTTTGAAAGTAATGTCCTGATTCAATGAGTGTTTTGCTATGGCAGATTGTTGCAGATCTATCTATTGTTCTATTGTTGTTGGCAGATTTGTATTCTGGTTACACATCCTAATTATCTTGGTTATAACCTAATTCTATGTATGTTCTTCAATCATACTTAAATTTTCGTTTGGTTTGTCTAATGTATTTGAGGTCATATTTACAAGTTATTTCATATATGCCTGATTTATCTTAGTTTTGAATTTGCCTTGGGTTGCCGAGGATTGATTTTAATTTATTGTTATTACAAAATGATATAGTAATGTTAGAATGTTTTTGAAACCTTTTCTGATTTCTGCAGTCGATGTTACAACTTCTCCATGAGGTTGGTATTTCAAAAGATCTAGTTTTAAATCCATCTCTGATTTTCTTGTTTATTATATTATTTGAAAACTATACCCTTTCAAACTTTTATAGTTTTCTTCTGATCAGGGTGTTAATTATTCGATGGACTAAAGAATATATCCGCCTTATTAAGAAGATGATAATGAAGTCAGCTGGTATTGAACGAGATTTTGGGTGGTTTCTAATTTTCAAATGAAGAAGACCAGATGGTTATTTAACAATTAATCAAGGAATTGGTATTGAGTTATTTTATCAATGTGTTAAAACTTACAAATAAAACAGTGAATTTATTGTAAAGTACTTATTTTGACTCTTTGCAGTTTTTATTAGTACAGTAGAGTCTCGATAATCCGAGGTAATTGGGGCTGATGGTACCTCGATTTCGAGAAACTCGACTATACGGAAAACAGAGACAGAGAGAGTTTTCAATGTATTAATAAGTCATATTTAATTTACATAAGTATTACAATGTATACATAATACAGGGTGGCCACAGAAGTAGCTTGATAAAATTTACGATGTTTACCGGTTTTTCCAGGCAATATACATTTTCCGTGAACTTCCACTGTAGCAGAGGACCGTTTTACCCTCAGTCTGCACCAATCCTCGTTTAAAGTCCACGACCCTTTCCTATCGCGGTTTTACGCCAGGGTCACGGTATGCTTTTCAGACCAGCTAGACCGGTTTATCCCGACGCCTTTTACGCCCAATGCTCCGTCACTTTTAAACACCACGATACAATCCGAGAGTTTTTATACCCGCACTTTCCGACGCTCTTTTACTACTCTGGAGACCTTACGGAGACAGTGACAGGAAGACACTGTATCATCTATTATTAGTGAAGAGCATGAGACAGGTTCCATTGACCTTGACTCAGAAAAATCAATACTGTACTGTACTTACTCAAACAGCTGTCTTGTAAACAGCGTGCCACTAACAAATATGCAGGGTTGCAGGCTTAAATTGAAGGCGTTATCAAACTCATAAAAATCGTTAAAATTTCTGATTACAGTACAGTGATAATTTTTTAGGGTATCTCGGATTACACGGAGGCTCGGATTACCAGGCTTGATTACCGAGGCTCGAATTATCGAGACTCTACTGTACTATTACAATGTAATTACTAACTAGATTTTATTAATAACATTATTTTAAATTTTTATGTTGTAAATATTTGTGAACATGGAGAAATCAATCATTTGTATTGTATTATTATGAGTAATAATGGAATTCAACTATACTGTATATTTATTACTTTTAGTATATTTATTACTTTATTTATTACTGTATATTTATTCATATGTCTTTTGGGAATGTCTTCAAATAAAGGAAAGTTTAGATGTGTACCTCGATGTTCACAATTTTCTATATTGCAATTTCTTAGCAAATTAATGTGCATTTAATGTTTGTTGCAGACTCCAAACTACAATGTTGTGTTTGCCTTGAAGACTTCACTCTCAGGGAAGATGTCCGAGGCTACGACGCTCATGTCTCCCACGACCAGTGTATCGCCCCATGGCTGAATAGGGTAAGTTTCACTTCTTCATAGATGTTATGATAAAGACCTGGGGTAAAATAGTCTTAACATGAACCTTTAAGCATGCTCACTCTGCCGTGAGGTACATATGAGTATTCTGCCTCAGAAAATTTGTAACCTATAAATGTTCAAATTAAATCATTTCTAATATTTACATCAATTTAAAAATTTTGTTTTTGAGTTGTTTGAGGCCATGTTGTTGTCTCTCTTATAGTCCAATAGGTGATTCTAACTATTTAAGCCAAGCAAAATAATTAGTTTCTTCACAATATCTTTGTTTAATGAAAGTATAATTTAATGGGGGCACCTGGCTACTATTTTGAGAAAACAAAGAAGCGTCATGAATTTTATCAGCTTGAGGCAGTAGCAGCAAGTTGCCTACTGCCCAGTGCAGTACCAGTTTTTAATGAACGCTACTTAATACTTACATGCAATCACTTGTGCCATATTTTAATGTGAAACAAAGCCAATTCACAATCTTGAGAAGCAAGTTTGGATTTAAATTGAAACTACAAATAAACAAACTCGTCCCCAAGTCATGGTAGTCGTATTGCCATGCTAAAAGTATTGAAGTGGTGATGACAAAATGGGGACATTGCAGCTGAAATTTGTTATTCACCTGATGGCTGTAGGTGATACAACAGCTTGTTGTTGATTTTTTTCATAGCTGAAGATGACCGATTAGCTAATTCAACATACAAGTATTCAAAGGTACAGAAAAATGATAGTTTGGTACCTCCGTAATGACTTGATAATAACAAAAGACACAGAAAGAAAGTTTTCTAACTATTTTCTACTGTAGTAATTGCAAGGCAGGTTATATAAAAATTGGTTTTCTTACTTTGTAAGATTTTATTACAGTCAACTCCCGATTAACCGCGATAAAGTCGGGTTGAGGCTACCCTGATAAGCAAAATCGTGGTTAATCCCCAAAACTCAAAATTAATGTACAATAAGGTACAGTACGATCTCACTAATCCGCCCTATATCGGGATCGGAAGCGCAGGATTATCAAAAATGCCGGATTAGTGTAGGTTCACTAAAAAGACTCAATTTGCCAGTAAAAATCTTTCCTACGTTGGAAAATGATTCACTACTCTTAAAAAATTATTCAATTTCATTTTTTTCTTGTGAGTTTATTGAATTCCTTGAATAGAGTAGCTAGCATATCACCACTTTCAAATTTTTTTAAAATCACATACTTTTTATCAATTGTTAAAATAACATGTTTACGTTTTTGCGACATCTCACGGTCCGTACTGAAGGGGCGCACAGATTAGCAACAAACAAGGAACTTTTCTCAGGCTGTCTGCAGTAAACTGAAGTACATACGACATACGCTTTACAGACAAGTCGAGACTCGAAAACAGGTGACTAAATGATGCGATCCCAGCGCGGGATTATTGGATGGGTCGGAGTGGCGAACGGCCAGATTATAGAGACTGAACTGTATATAAAGATGAAAGCTACTAAAAATGTGGATAACAGAATCCAGTGAGCGGTGTATGTGGAATCTAGTCTAATCTAATCTAAAATTAGTTTTTATATATTTTAGCACCAGGCGATCGGACATGCATGTTACGGTAGCCTTTGTTTCTTGGTATTACTAGTTGTTGTAGTAGTTAGCTACTGAGCGTCAGGAGCGCTAGCGTAGCACTTTTGACAGGTCACAAGACTTGGTTATCAGAGCAACCATAAAATGGCGACAAGATGGCGACGAAGTATTGTTAGTGTTTATGGTGTTATTTTGATCTTATTTTGTATATCACCGGACTTGTTTTGTATCACCAATGCACAGTGTTATACTGGTTGTTTACTGTTGAACCATGATCAATAATTTGCATCATGTTGAGTTTTGCTGTATTGTCAATGCGACTCGCTTATGCTTAGTAGACATCGCTTCGCAATGGCCAATAACCACCGATAACAAAACAACACCTGCAACCGCACATTAGACAATTATATACTTTTTACCACTGACCTAATTACATATTCAGTTTTATCGGTGAGGCGATAAGTAATTCTGGTAGGTTTAGGCCAGCGATGCTTTTGGAAATCTATAATGCGTCTTGACATTGCTTGGATTGCCACCAAAGCATTGAAAACCCCTACATTTGCCATTGATACATTCAGATCTGTCAAACTGCCAGATCTTTTACTAGTTTTGGAACTTGAGATTGTGTGTTGATCCATTCATAACTCGGTTATTTTCCACCAACACTTTAAAACACACACGATTTTTCACCATCTTTCAGTGGGAACTCAAGGGTATCCTGAGAGCCTCAGTGAGAAATCGCTTTCAAAAGTTGGCCATAACTCTCAGTTTTAATTTTCCAATAAATAATGCTACATGTAGTTTCACTAGTATATTTCTTGAAGAGGTGTGATAATATTGTTTAATTGATAATTGTTTACAGCTGATCAACTGTTACGCATATACATTAAATAGTATGTTATCAAAATTATTTTATCAATAATAGGCCGAGGGAGGTATGGAAAACTTGTCTGTCTGGAGCGGCAAATACGATTCCGTCCAGTGTGTGTCTGCAGTTGGTGGTTAAGTGACTCATCAGTGACCAGTAGTTGTGCCATGCATGTGGGCTGAGAGGTGTCGGGTGATGGACAATTTGTGCTAGCAAAGAGCCACAATTCTGTCTTGTCTATCAGATGGTAGTAGTTGATGTTAGTGAAGGAAGGTTGTTGCTAGATAGGCCTATGTACATTCTACTACTCTATTCAAACCCTAGGCTACTGATTTTTACTTCCTACCCAGGCTTACAGTATTTTGTTTTATCATGTTTTATAATGTTTTATCTACTAAAAGTGTACTTCAATTAAATATGCAAATTTAATTTTCATTCTTACGCCGATCACGACGATTGACAATTAATATGGCCAGAGGGCTGGCACCCTTAAACTACTGCACTTAACCCCGCTTCCACAGGCTGGGGGTGCTATTTACGCCATTGAATTGATCTAATAGCAATTAATGAGTGTAATATTCTTGTTTCATATTTAGTTGTTGTAAATACTAGGTATAGTTGTATACAGATATAGGTAGCTGTATATTCTTAAGTAAAAGTATTCCTTTCTTGGATTTAGTTTAGCACTATTTGTAATGTTGACACCATTCATGTACATTTGTAATTTTGTGTATAAAATATTGTGATCGACATTGAAATCAGAAATATGAGCACAAATCACATGTAAAAGTGTAGCAAACATTTTCAGTAAAGCCTTATCGTACCCCTCAAATTCTGAGACCAAAGGCCAAAGCAAGACTTTCTCAACAGATGGAGATTCGTTAGAAGCCCTGATGTGCCCTAAACACTTAACTGAAAAATTGTTGTCCCTAAAGCCTTCTTTAACACAGACGAGTTCATGGGCATTAGTTGGGAGACCCTTTAAATTGGCTGACTGACCTTGTGATTGCACAGCATGTAAACGATGACCAAGGGAGACTGTGAGTAGAGAACAGCCTCGAAAGCCTGGGGTTACACAAGATGTAAATCTGACACATCCTCAGAAGACTGTGGGTACCAGACTACTCGAGCAGATAAAACGCAACCATTTGCCAGAGTCTGAAGAACTGGGTGTGAAAAGGAACCAATGAGTGTCAATTGAAGTGCATTTGTGAACTAACTTCATTCTACAACCAATGAACAAATAAATGCTACTTACTACTTAGTTATGTAAATCCATAAAATGTTTGTGAAAATATGTATGGCTGGCCAGGAAACAAGTCACTTCCAGGCCGTTTCTAGGTTTATTTTCTTGTGAATCCAAGGTTCATGTCCCAAAAAAATTTTAAAGTATTTCTGAAACACTTTGTTTTTACAGTGTTTTGAATAGTATTTACCAAGCCTCAAGAGGACATCATCAATGTTGAAAGTTCTTCTGAAATCAATAGTTTCGACTTTCGCCCTGTATTTTAAGTAGTTTAGGTAGCAAATATCTACTATTGAAGGTTATGTACTGTTTCAGAACAATATATGTCCAACTTGTCATCTACCAGTCAGCCTCACATCATCATGGAAGAAGACTTTGATTTGGATAATGATCCTCCCGACTTAACAGTTGATGATTTTTCTGTTGAATTTTCTCTGATGATGAAGATACTTTTGAAATGTCAGAGGGTTCTGATAGTGATATAATATTTGCTAATGAAAGTGCTACCTCTTCCTCTGAAGACTTTTATGGTGTGTTAGACAGTGAAGATACACATGCTGAATTCATGGATGATGATGATATTGAAGATGTTGTAATCTTTGAAGACGGTGATGAAGATGGGGATTCACTATCCATATCCTCTCAAAGCGATAATGGGATGTTGGACTTTACTGATCAATCAGAAGATTTTGATTATTCAGAATGGGAGGAAGTTTTAGATGAGCAGGAGCTGTGAATTTTAATTTAAACCAAGTCAATTACCTAAAGGACTTAAAATTGTACAGTGTAATGATTGATATATTTTTCTAAAGATGTTGAGTTTGTAATAATTTATAAGTGTAAATTAATAAAAGACTGTTTTGTTTCTCATTCGAATATTTCTTGCCATTTATATAAAGGTGTGAAAATTAAAACTAAATGTAAAGAGGATTAGTAAAATAAACATAATTACCATAAACCCCCTATCTGTGGACCCCTAGCTTTCAGGAAAAGTATTTGAAATATTTAACAATCAGCCAAAACTCATATAAAAATTTTATGTTACAAACAAAATGTTAACAATTTCAAAATGCTTTGGGCTCTGGAAATTCTAGAAATTGACATGTTTTGGTACTTTCATTGAAAAGTAATCTGATTGCCAGACTTGGGGAAGTTACTTTAAAATAGTAACTGATTATAGTCACCCTGGCAGGTGTAGAATGCGGGGAATCGGGAAGCGCTTCCACACTGAAAATACTTTTCAATTTTTCATTACTTAAAAAAATTTTAAACAATTGGGGAAGGTTTCGGATTTTCCGTCCCTAGGTGTTTCATACTCCTTAATCTGCTTCAAAGTGCCTAGGTACTATACAGTTACATTAATATTTATGATAACCCAGATAAAATTTTATGCTCCCACTCTGCCAAATCAGCACACCACTGACCCCTCAAATGTAACTACAGTTACGAGTTTACCAAAATTAATGTACAGTATGTAAATATTGGTTGACCTCATTAGTTTCACATTTCCAATAGACTGTTCTAAGATGGTCTACAATTAATATAGTTAGCTGAGCCAAACAAAACAAAGCTTTAGATTAGTGTTGGGTTAATTCCTATTTTTTCGATTCCGGTACATATACCAGGATATTAGTTCTCTAAGAACGATTCTGACCGTATGGAAAGTTTTGAGGTCTGCAATCAACTGTCACGATGTATTTTGCTCGAATGGTGCGTGATGTCATTATCACAATTTTCATATCGCCAGAACTGACATTGGCCCATTAACTCCTTTAAAACTTAAATTAAATCAAAATGGTCATGACTATCATCTATGGCTGGTACAGATCGTAAATAAACTATTTACAGAGCCAAACAATTCGCTCATTTTGCAATCGAGCATCCTCAGTGGACTTGATGAGCCTCAGTTATAGTTTATTGACACAGTCTTTAGAGGAAGCCTTAGATGATAGTCGTGACTCTGATCGCTTAAACCTTCGTTCTAACTGAAAATTATCTCATGTATTTGAAACAAAACTTATAGTAATGTTTAAGCCTACTTATGTATTTTACTTCTTATTTACTCTGTTGTCCCTTCAAGGTGAAATATATCCTAATTAAAGTGTAAAATATTCTTTGGTTTGATGTTAAGAACCATGGCAAAAATTATTTTCCATTTAGCCACTAAGTGCTTTGGAAAAGCCATTGTTTTGGTGGACAATTATTTTTATTATTTACAACAGTTTGAGCAAACAAATTAGAGAGTTTTTGTAGTTTGCCAAAAATATTATACCCAGCACACACGGATAGATTTTTGTGTGACTACAGTTTGAAACCAGTTTGCAAGTGAAACAAAACTTCTGTTGGCACACAAGTGTATCGCCAAAGGGTTTTAATCGGTTACCTATGGTGCAGTAAGTGAAGTGCTTAGTGTGGCGGTTTGTTTTCAAACCTTGGGCTTGGGCTGTGAGCTTACTATGTCAATGGCGAAGACAGCTAAGAGGGAGCATTGACTTCACCCTTATTTCAGAAAGAATGTGAACTCTAGACTTCCTCTTTACTGCTTCATGTTCACTTTTTAAATTGTTATAAATAATGTGTTTTAAAATTGTAATTGTGTCTTTAGAGGAAGTTGTAGATTTTTATGTATTTATAATTTAATATATTTACTTATCGTTAACTGAAACCGACAGTAAATCATAATAAATTTTAAAAATGTTGAGTTCTTGATCACTTATGTTGAGATTGACAATATATTTGCCTGAAACACCACTCAACCTCATACAACTTAAGTCTTCAACTGTGCTCAAGACTGGTTTGAGATTGTCGAGGTCACAAAACTGTTCATGAATTGGTTTGCAATGCTAGTTGCAGAACAATCACACCGCGTGCTGGGCCTGAAAAACTGTTTTCATTATACATGAAAAAAATACCGTATTGGTAAAATTGAATAGAGCTGTTATTCATTGCGTTTTTTATCAAATTCAAGAAGAGGGTTTAAATCAATAAGTTTTGTTTAACTTTGCAAATAAATCCTTACCAAAAAAAAATAGTTTTTAACACAAACTCTCATGAATAACTGTTTATTTCAATTATTTGGAAATAAATAGCATACACATACAAATTATAACAAGTGGTTATATGGATGGGCTGTAGATAAAATGAAACATAATTCAAAATCGAAAGCTACGATGTGAGAAAATTAGTAGAAATAGTCTTGTTTTAAATCAAGAGATTACAACCCTGAGTCGAGAATTTAAGAATGGGGAGTGTTACCCCATTTGGCTGTTCAGAGATGGAGTAACTCTGATAAAATTATCTCCTATTGTGAGGAATAATTCTCTAACGAGAGGAAAACATTTTCCAGGTGACATAGTGTGGAAATGTATATTATTTTATTGGCTTTTAAAACCTATTGGACTACAGAAATACAAGGGAAATCTTAAGTAGTCTTCATATTGCATGTAAATGTTACACCACTAATACCATTTTGCATGTAGAGAAACGTGTTCAATCTTTCATAAAACTGTATAAAACCTGCATGCTTGACCTGTAGATATATAAATAAAGGTAGTAATTGCCTGAAACTCAAGCGATTCTTTGACACAGCTAAGGTCTTGGAATCAGTAAATCATAAAATTCTTAAAGTATAACCGTTAAAATTTTATAGTATAAAGTTAAACCTTATAGGAATAAGAGACAAAGTATTAAAGTGGTTTGAATCTTACCTCTTTAAAAGAACTCAATATGTTGAAAATCAAATAACCAAAATATCCTCTGATAAACTTGAAGTTATGTCAGGTGTGCCTCAAGGATCAGTGCTTGGACCTGTACTATTCTTAATTTACATAAACAATATTTCCACATACCTGTTGAATTTTAAATTATTTCTAATTCTCTGATGACACTTCAGTCATTCTTTCCCATTCATCTGTACCCCAGTTGGAAATTGACACTATCATTAACATATTAAAGCTTACTCCAATGGTTTAAAAATAAATCTATCAAAAACAAAGTTAATGACATTATGCATAAACAGTAAAATTGAAAATCAAAAATTAGATCTAGAACATTTAGGAATTAATATTTCACCAAGTGAGGTAGTTAAATTCTTGGGTTTAAATTTGGACAAAATCTTAAATACACCGAATTGATTTAGTTACAGTACTTGCAAAGCACTGGCATATTTATGATAAAACAGTTTACGAGTTTTAAAAATATCCAGATTATGCTAAATATTTATTATACTCATATATTCCTACACCACAGATATAGAATAATTGTTTGGGGAAAGAAAGTTCTTATATTAAAATTTGTTTGTAAAACAAAAACAAGCTTTAAGATAGTATATTTAATATTAAAAGAGATCTAGTTGTAAGCAAATTTTATTGAACACAATCTTATGTCTGTATCCTGTAAATACATTTTGAGTGTCCAAAGCTATGGTTTCCTCGAAAAAGTTCACCGCAATTACGGCTATTGTAGCGGTGAGTGTATCGTGACGGTGGACGTAACACAATATTTAAACAGATGTAGACAAAACAACTTTGGACATGTTGTTTATTACGTTAGTCATGTTAGTTTATTTACGTATGTAGTAATGGACAAGCTAGACTTTTGTTTCAAAACAAAATGTGTCACCTGGTGAGAAAACCTTAACTAGTTTTCACCGCTACTTACGTCCACCTTTTCTAGAAACCACTCTCATCTGATAACATTGAAAATAAACACCGTCATATGGCCGTAATGTAGCGATCACCGCTTTCTAGGAAACCATAGCTTAATCCATTTAAAAAACTACTTTTGAATATTTCAACAAACAACAAATTTACTAATAATTATAATTTAAGAAAACAATATTAAAGTGCTAATTCACAATTCAATTTGTATACTAAAAATACAATTGATCTAAATTAAACTCAAATAAACTTCCAGATAACTTGAAACAAGTCTTTTCCGTTTTCGAAAACAAAATTAAAAGTCTCTCAAAGAAGGCCTTCTACCTCTGTACGACTACATGATGGAAGAATAGCATTGTTTTCCTGGGTCTTTAGATTGTTTTGTTGATTTGTTCTTTGTTATATGTTTTTGTATGTATTCCTATGCATCTTGTATGCCATGGATTAAATCTTTCTTTCTTTCAAAGTTCAACACCTTCCGTGAAAACTTGTAATGACAAAAATAGAAAATACAAAAAAGATTGAAAAATATTTTTGCTAGAGGTGCAATGAGAGCAGGTTTTATACCACTCAGATCATGTCTCAGCCAAACTCAAAAAAATCAAATCACAAATTTTAATTTTGATAATTTTTTTGGGTTACATTTATTTGTTTTGCTATTATTAAGTAGTTTGCTTATTGATATAGAATATATATATTGTAAATCAAAAAAGTCTAATGTTTTATTTTCCATGCCTAATAGTTTCAGGTTGTACACATAAACAAAATGTTTGTCCAGTTTTTGATTACCAATAGAAATTATTTTTTATCATTATTTTAATTGTCTGAGGAAAAATATAATGTCAAGCTGTAGCCCAAGCTGCCCTAACGTGAACATCACAAACAGCAACAAACCTAAAACATTACAAGTCAAATTCAAAACAACCAACCTATACCTACCAGAAAATATTAAACTAAAATATTAGGTTGCTAATATATAAAGATTATTTGTAATTGTTAATTATTGTTCTTTCCATCCCATCACATCAGTTAAAGCTGGCCTACCATTTACCATTGTTCAAACTGCTGGAATTCTTAGGCTAGTTGTTTTAAAATAATCTCTAGTTTACGGCGCAAATCGTGTTTCAAATAACTCCTAGTCAATTTTATGGTATTACAAATTTCGTCGGTTTAAATTTTTTGTAGATGGGTCGGTTCCTTAAATTTTACCGGTTTTGTTCTTGGTTCTGAGAAAAATCGGTTTGGTTCCTCGGTTCTGTCGGTTCCGGTTCCGTCTTCGCGGCGATCTATTGACGGTGAAATAACGACTCTTGAATCCGTTCGTGCGATCTCTTGACCCCCAAGCAACGCCCGCTGAAAGCCGCACGATAATATGCGGTGATCTCGACCCCGCTAATTTTTGCGGTGAAAATCAATACAACTGGAATACCGTTCTGCAGTGATTTCCGACCCCGCTGGACGCCCGCGGTGAATTCACGACTGCGTATGTTCCTGGCGATTTGACCCCAGCAACGCCCGCGGTGAATTCACGACTTCGATACCGTTCGCTGCGAATTCATTCCCGCCACCCGCGGTGAATCTCACGACTTCGATACCTTTCGCGGCGATCTTGAATCCTGTTAACGCCTGCGGTGAAATCAGACTTCGATAGTTCGCGGCTATCTTAGACCTGCTAAATGCCTGCGGTAATCACAATGACTTGATACAATTCACGGCAAATTACTCGACCAAATTTGAGATTCTTTACCAATCAGGTCGAGCTGACCTGAGTACAAAACTCAAACTCGGAAAGAAGGCATCTCTACTCGACACCCCTAACGATCTATGTGTTAGCATTGTTATCGGGGTCTTGAATTGATTGTTGATTTGTTCTTTGTTATATGTTGATTCTGTGAGAACCTATGGAACGGGAGTAACCGAAATTTTTTTTTCTTTCGAAAGTTCAAAAAATTCTCGTGAAAAAATTTCTGTCTCGAAATAGAAAATACAAAAAAGATTGAAAATAATTTTGCTGTCTTAATGATGTGTAAGCTGCCATTGGTAGTGAAAAAAAGCTATGTTATACTGTAAAATTCGGTTGTCTTACTTTTCAACACTTTACTCGTTGAATAAATATTATTTAGTGATACCTCAATGTCTCTTTTTGATCAAACCACTTATATATAATGGATTATTTAACTCTCCTTCTGTCCACAAATAGTTAATCTAATGAGTTTCTACTGTATTTAGCTTTATATTAAATGACAGAGGAAACAAAAATGTCAAAAAGGTTGTTTAGAAACAAAACTTCATTGAACGTGTGTACTAAAATGCTTTTGTTTTTCCATTAAATAGATCCATGTCTATAACAGTTTGGCAGCTACCGGGTAAACATAACACTTCAAGCCAATGTTAATGAGTTTTGAGTTAAATCCAGCCTGAAGACGATGTCAATGATTTAGGTCAGGTTTTGAAAATGATATAGGTCTAAAGCGGCTCAGATAGTCTCAGTGACCATCTGATGATACCCGCATCAACTTGCACCATCGTATAGACATATCAGACCATCACCTGCGTGGTTCGAAGTCATGTTAAGCCGTTGGTCCTTGTATTTCCATTGGTCATTGGCTATTAATTAATGACCCATTCTAAGGAAGAGTCGGCCTAGTTTGTAACAAGACTACCTCATAACTCATTACTACCACTGCAACTCAACAAATATACCACATGCTATATTTTTAGCGGATCCGTATGGATTGGTATCGCACGCAACCCGAAGCATCACACCGGTGGCACGTGTTTGATCCCCGCAGTCACCACTTACATTTGTAATGTGATTAATAACGGTGACACTAGGTAAAGGTCGAGGTTGATGGTAGAGAGGACTTTGTAGTCCTAACTTCGCCACGCTTAATAAGACAAACATAACCTTTTACCACTCATCACTTTCATCCTTCAACACATATTTGCCTTAAAATACCCTCATGAGAGTGGTTGGCATCTCAAATAGTGATTATAGTACCTTCTAATTTGGTTGGTCGGTAATCGGATGGTACAGCTCCAAGGAAGCTTCCTGCCCATAAGTCAAACTCAGCTGATTGGTTGCAAGCAATGTTCTTACTTACTAATGCTAATTTTATACTCAAACTAAAGTTTTTAATCTGTTGGAATGTAAGCTGTTATATGCCTAATTGGTTTCAACAATTTTACTATGCTGTTATTGGTCTTTTTAAGATGATTGAGGAAATCTACAGTAATCAAAAAGTCAATGTTCTGTTTCAGAAAAATATATGCCCAACTTGTCGTCATATATGTACCAACCGGTCGCACATGGCCATCACTGAAGAGGACTTCCTAGATGAAGAGGACTGGCAAATTGAAGAGGACTGGCAAATTGAAGAGGACTGGCAAATTGAAGAGGACTGGCAAACTGAAGAGGACTTTTTGCATTTTGAAAACTTTCATGAAATTCACAACATAACTAGACATTTCTTTAATGATACTTTTGGGATAAGGTCTTTTTTTCATATGGCAACAGGTTTGAAAGTCCTTTCAGACATTAGTTCTTGTGGATGTGATAGCCATGCAGATAATGATACTGATAGTGAAGACACAATAAGAGATGATGAATCTAGGGACAGTCATCGATCTATTGTTAGTGTTGATGAATCTAGAGACGATGATGGATCTATGAATAACAATAATGAATCTAGAGGTGATGATGAATCTAGGGACAGTTATCGATCTATTGTTAGTGTTGATGAATCTAGAGGCGATGATGGATCTATGAATAACAATAATGAATCTAGAGGTGATGATGAATCTAGGGACAGTTGTCGATCTATTATCAGTGTTGATGAATCTAGAGGCAATGATAAATCTATGAATGACAGTAATGAATCTAGAGGTGATGGTGAATCTAGGGACAGTTATCGATCTATTGTTAGTGTTGATGAATCTAGAGACGATGATAAATCTATGAATAACAATAATGAATCTAGAGGTGATGATGAATCTAGGGACAGTTATCGATCTATTGTTAGTGTTGATGAATCTAGAGACGATGATAAATCTATGAATGACAGTAATGAATATAGAGACGATGATGAATCCAGGAAAGTTTTGGATATTGGGTTAAAGTTGATGAACCAAGGACAATGATGAATCTAGAGACGATGATAAATCTATGAATGACAGTAATGAATATAGAGACGATGATGAATCGAGGAAAGTTTTGGATATTGGGTTAAAGTTGATGAACCAAGGACAATGATGAATCTAGAGACACCTATACATATGGATGGTGATGAGTCTAGGGATTATGGTGAGTCTGGAAACAAACATATATCTATGGATGATGATGAATCGAGGGACAGCTTTAAATCTGTGGACCATGATGATGGATCTAGGAACTATGCTGAATCTAAAGGCGATGATGAATCTATTGGAGACAATGAATCTAGGAATAATGATGAAGGTGGGAGCGATAATGAATCTAGGGACGACCATGAACCTAGGAGCAATGATGAATGTAAGGACTATGACAATTCTATGGAAGATAGTGTAACAAGGAATGATGATGAATCTAGGGACAGCTATAAATTTTTTGATAAGGATGATGGTGAATCCAAGGACGATGATGAATGTGAAAATGATAATAAATCTAGGGATGACCATGAATTTGGGAGCAATAATGAATCAAATGACGAAAAAGACAATGATAAATCTATGGATGACAATCATTCTAGAGATGATGACGATTCTATGGATGATAATGAATCTAGGGAGGATAGTGAATCTAGGGACAGTTATGGATTTTGGGTTTGTGTTGATAAATCTATGGATCATGATGATGAATTTAGGAACAATGGTGAATCTAGAAACGATGAGGATTCTAGAGAAAATGTTGAATCTACGGATGTCATTGAGTCTAAGGCCGATGATGAATCCTGAATGATGAATCTATGGATGGTAATGAATCTAGGAAAAATGGTGAATCAAGGAATGGTGAATCTAGGATGATGATAAATCTAGGGGACAATGAAACTAAAGATGATGAATCCAGACTGAGAGAACAATGAATGCTGGAATGATAATGAAACTACGGAGAGGGAGTGCAGGAGGCTAAAGAGGAAGAGAAAAGAATCCAAGATGGCTGGAGAAATAGAAAACACAATCTGAGTACTGCTGCACGAAAGTTTGAAAATTAGTTTCAAATATTAAAATTAATAATAAAGATTTTAAGGTGTATTTAAAAATATAAAATCCCATGAAAAGTAATAAAAAGGCAAAAGCCTTTACGACAAAAAAGTTGAAAACCAGTCAAAATATGTCTAAAGCAGCTTGGTCAATTATTAACCGCTACAAGTAAGAATAAGAAACAGGACTTGGTTGCATAATAATAATCAGACCCTCTTGAGGTTTATCAACCCAAAAAGTTTAATCTATGTTTTTCTAAAGTAGCTCAACTCAAACAAAGTTTACGGAAATGAGTACGTTCCTCAACTATTGCCTCGTCTCTGACCTCCAAGAATCAATCATGGGGCCAATACACCTAAATTATTTGAAATCTTCAATTGAATAAGCGGACGATACAACTCTTTGTATCAGTGCTGAATATGTGAAGAATTAGAGATCAGCACACTCATTGATTTAAACCTCTTGCGCACAACAGTTTTCAAAGATAAATTTAAACACACATTTTTCAAACATTCATTTTCTAACGTTTGGATTAAGAGGAAGAAAACGGTGCTGAAGCCATTGAGTCAAAATGTTGTAAAGTTCTTAGGATTTAATATTGACTAATGTCTCACTGGGAACAAGCATATTAATACTTTGATTTGAGACAATGACCACTCCTAGGTGGTATTTTAAGGTGAATATGGGATGAAGGGTGTTTTTGATGAATGACGAGGTTTAGTTTTGACAAACAGCCCAGATTAGGTCATTAATTAATAGCTCAAAGAAATATAAATTTAAAATATTTTAGGTTACAAAACAAACAATTAGAACTATTTCAAAAGCCTCTTTGAGAGAGTTATGTCGAGACTTATTCAAGAGGCTTGGTCTGCTCACTTTACCATGTCTCTATATATTGAAAGTGATTTTGTAAACACAATATCCAAAGGCAGGAGAACTTGGATGTTCTTCAACACAAAACTACAGTGTATGAAAAACTACCAATGCAAGTTAGCGTCAAAATATTCAATACATTGCCAAACAACATCAAAATTTTAACCGTTTCAAAAAGGTGTTTCAACACTTATTGTTGACTCAGTCATTTTACTCATTTGGTGAATTTAATTTTATTGTTATGAAAATTTGTTAAATTGGTATACGGTATGAAAAATTGGTATACAAAATATATGTAAGACCAGATCTGACAGTCTCAGTGTAAATGATGCTTGTATGTATTTAAGTGTCTGGGTGTACAAATGTTTGTCAAATTTTCAAGTTGATTAGTTTTAATTTTGTTTTGTATTACGCAATAAAACATTATTATTATTAATTAAGTATCGAGATAAGTGAATACTTACCTTGATGAGACCATAACGTTACCTATGGAATTTGACTGTTATGTATAGTAGCAAGTTCTTCACTATACTGTAATTCCTCTAATTTTATTTTCAATGGTGATTTACCTGAAACACTGCATCACTGAAAGTGAGAATGTCTTGAATTTTTGTATATTTTAATTTTATTGTTTTCGTGGTTTGCCGGTTCGTTCCGGTTCTTGATGCCCCACCTGTTGTTGTCATAATATGAAAAAAGAACCGAAAATTATCAAAGTCGGTTCCGGAACAGGCCCCGATAACAAATCTACTCATTAACTTAGGTGAAGAGTACTGGATGCATTGGAAACCGGAGTTTGAGTATTTGCCGCTACTTGAACAGGGACTCAATTTAATTGTAAAGTAATTTACCGAGGAATTTGCTGAACGGTATCGAAGTCAGCGATTTCACCACGGGCGTTAGGGTGAGTCGGAACGCAGGTACGGTATGAAGTCGCATTTAATGCGGCGTTAGCAGGAGTCAAGAGACGCGCAAACGATAATGAAGTCGTTATTTTCACCGCAGTTATTAGCGGGAGTCAAGAGATCGCCGCGAACGGAACCGAGAACCGGGAACCGATTTTTCAGAACCAAAATATCAAGATTCTTTTCTCAGAACTGGAACTGATTTTTCTAGAACCAAGAACCGGGAACAGGTAAATTCAGGGGAAAATTATGTGTAAAATTAGAGCACTTGTTATATAACAGTCGCCTCAACCAATAGTTGCAATAGAAGTAGAAGGTCACTGTGTTAAAAAAAATACTTTGGCAATATTTGACAAAACAATTTTTCCACCTATTTGTGACTAGTTTATCAACCCTAGTCAAAATATTATTTAAATACTTTATTTTTAAAGCCGGTACGTCATATTTTTCTTTGATATTTCCGCTCGAAAATTTCCCAGAAACCTGATATTAAAATTCCCGTTGGTGAAATAACCGCCCAACCTCCTAGTTAGCAAAATTTATAGAAGCCATGTGTATACTTGTACATGCCTTTCACTCCTGTTTATTTTATTGTAAATCAATGGTGATTTACACATGAAAACATTCATCAACATCACTACAAGTCTAGTGTTTCATCCCATTCTGTGACCAGCACAGTGTAAGCAAATTTATGTTTGCTATTGTTAGTTTGTTACCTATGATTGTAAGACTTACCCTATTGTTGTCAATAATTATGATATCAGGGATTAATGTTACCAACTTGGCTGGCTAATTAGATATAAACAAATCTTTCCTTTTACTACAAAGAAGGTACAGGGAACATTTCAAATTACCAGCTTGTCAGCTAAATAATTACTATCACCGTTTGTTAACAGGTGTCACTTAATTATATTGTGTAGTATTTAGGAAAATGAAAAACAAATTTATTTTAAAAGTTGATGAAATTAAAATAAGATTAAAAGGGGATTGTATATAACTACAGGTAGTGTATGAAGGAACATCTAAAAAAAGTAAATATACAGGCTATCTATTTCAAAAGCATGAAATGGTAGTTTTGACACAAATATTGAATACGTTTGGCTAAACCTGAAAAATTAAACTTTAAAAGTAACAGCTAGAAGTTCAAATTTTTGAGTAATTATATTTAAATATCAATGACGGCTTAGTTTATTGTGGTTTTACCATGATGAAAGGTACCCAACAAGTTTGTTCCAAAAAAGGGTCTCCTATTTTAAAGAACAGCCCAGTTACAATGTGACCCAGATATAAACCATTCATGTTCAAGACCAACTTTGTTCGTTTGTTAAAGTTTTGAACCAAAGCTCAAATAATTTCAAAAAAGAAACATCTCAAATCATTACAAATAAAAGAAAATGTGAAAAAAACTGCCAAACAGAAATTAATGATGGTGATAGTTAAGCAATATTTGCAGAAGCACTAAGTTTAATATTGAAGAATGCCTAGTACTGCAGTGTAGTATTGCTGAGAGAATTAGTTTTACAACTGTGGGACATAATCTTATGATTAAGTAACTCATAGATATTTCATTGTAATAGTTCTGAACATATAATTAATCCCATACTTTTAGATCCACCCTGTATTAGCTATAAATACTTACCATCTAGTTTAGTATTCAGCAATGTTAGAGCAATAACATTTTGTTTGTTATTAGTTTTATAATTATTAAACCTTTGGTTTTAAATATTATTTGTATTACCTACCAATTTTAACATACTATTGTGTTTTAATTACTAGTTAGTGTACATGAAATGAGTCTTGTTTATAAATTCTTCCTAAAGCATCATTACCAACAAAAGTCAGAAGGAAAATTACAGCCAAAGAGAAAGGGAATCTTTTCACAGTAATTTGAATGTACAATTACTGTCTGTCTTTAATGTTTCATCTTTAAGCTCTGAACATACTGTAAATGAGAGGGTTGCTATTTATGTTTCTGGCCTAGGGTTGAAAATGCCAGAATTTAAGGGCATAATGGTTTTATTCTTTTTTTAATGTTTCCTTGAAGATAAATATACTTTGCATATTAAAAACCAATTTTAATGGACTTTTCCACTCCAAACTAGGTAACTTCCAAAACATGGCTTTGAACGCAACAACTGCTTCTTACAAGTGTAGGAACCGCTACTCCACGCAGTTTCTTCATGTTCGAAACTAAAATTGGTCATTAGTGCCAAATTATGGTGGCTGTAATGGGATGAGCCAATAAATTCAATGTTTTACCCTGTCAAAACTGTACTGTTTCAGCTGGTCTGTGGCAGCTCTCACTGTCATGTTGAAGGATGATGCCTATTCTTGACTTTCTCAAAAGTTTCTCAAAGACGTCTGGTAACAAATAGTGGTGTACCATTCCAAATTGACCTGCATTTAAGGTACTTAATGCCACAGACACACCATGACTGGTAATCCCATGAAAAGAAACAGGTCACTTGTGTTTCTTCCTGAGACAATTAATGGATTATTTGTTTTGAAAGGCCAATAATGCATGGATTGCTGTTTTGTTTCAGGAGTAATAGATTATATCCAGCGTTTCATCACCTGTGAAATGATAAACTGTTTTTGATGCACTTGTGTGAATTTCCTCTACATTTTGCATCATTCAAACAACACAAGCTTCCTTTTCACCATTTGCGGTTATGCAGTATCTAGCATGAACAAACCTTTTCACATGCAAATATCCAAATGTAAACTTTATTGATATTTGTCATACTAATGCCCGTAGATGCCTCAATCTCATGATATGTCACATGACAATCATGCAACATCAAAGTCAATGTCAGCTCATGTTTTCTGGCACAACAACCGGAGTGTTACGACCACGGGTTCGCCAGTCCTGGAGTGAATGATTTATCAATTGCAGTAACCAGTTCTAACCAAGCTGTAATGGCCCATCACTCTCAATAAGAAAATTAAGTTTCATATATGCACTCTTGTCGATTGTTGGCCAAAAGTGACAAACATTATTGCAATCTAAATGTCCAATGAGTTAATTTATTTTCACCAAACATCAAATTTTCAGCCTAATAACGAACCACGGAAACAACTAAATCATGTTTTAACGAGTTGCAGTTGAAATGTCAATTTTCAAGAACATCATCAGCTGGAAGTTCAGCAATCAATCAGTCATACCAAGGCTGGAAACATAAATAGCAGCCCCCGCATTTTCAAATGTTCCCTTTTTAGTTCATTTTAAAGTTGAAAATGTGTTGTTTTCATTATTTTGTATTGTTGTAAAGGGCAACCATACTTCTTGTTGTTTAAAATACAAATGAAGGACCAATTTAGAGGTAGGAAATTCCGTACCTATAATGCAAATCTGTGTAACCAAAGCGGGTTCAAGAAAATCAAATATATTTTTTATATCGAGCAACAAAGCTCATGGATTAAAGAATTATCATTGTGATTCTATGAAGATGAATATGCTTAAATCTAGTATTCACAAATATACAATTATATGGTATTTCAATCTTTTTTTAACATGGAAAAGATTGAGATGTAAGTACTTAAACTCAAACTAAAAAATAATCAAATCAAACTTGGGCACCTAGAGAGTTTTAATACTTTTGCCTGGAATAATCTAGAAATGCCTAGTTTATATGCTTTTTAAATTGATAGTACAGTAGACTTCGACTATCCGCCTTAGGCGGAAGGGTAGTCGGATAACAAAAAAGCCGGATAGACCGGAGTTTGAACTTGGAGTTCGGTCTATCTAGATTGATTTTGCCGCGGTTTCACGAACTGAATCAATTGTTTTAACTGGTTATACAGTACCGTATTAAATATGGCTATCACGTTTTGATCTGATATAACTTTTACAAATTTGGAACAGTGATGGGATGGTTTGTAAGGAAAATTAATAGTGCACGCAAAATTGTTTGTTACAAGTTTAATTAATGCACTAACTGTATTTATCAAAAACTGTACAGTACAACATTTAAGTTATACATACTGTAATGTCATAATCATAATCATTGAGTAAAATAAAAAAGTAGTTTCCAATATAAAACAAAAGAAAACACGAAAATTACTTTTGAAAAGTCTTTAGTAGAAAGTTGCCGCTCGGTATTTGATCTTTTCCTCGCCGCAGTGTCTCGCCATTTTCTTAGGCATATGATGTCAGCTGCGATGCATTGCAAACTTAGCAGTTTCACAACTGAAGGCGTTCAAAACCATGTGTCGTTTTGTTTGTATGAAATTTTTTAATTTTTACAAAATGGTAGGTCGGATAGTAAAGGAGGATGGTCGCGAAATGGATAGTCGAGAGTCTACTGTATGTACCAAAAGAAACCAATAATGAATGAACATATGACAAAATAATTCTGTACTTCCGCTTGTGTTTAGAAAACAACAGTAACTTTACTAAAAGAATTCAAGGTATGTTCTATATTTGAAAGAGAACATGTCACAACCTGAAAAATCACTACCCACATATGCCTGCAAGAAAACGTTCATACCTTGTGAACAACAGTTCAGAAAGATTATTCTCCATATTACTAACTAGTGTTGGGTTGATTCAATTTTTGAGTAGCTGTTTTTTTGCTACAAAATTGGTGTGTACCAATTATTAACATATTCTTCCATTTCTTCAATGGTTTCATGAAAGGATTACTTAATTTTGCTTTTAATTCACCAATCTTAACAGGATTATTTTAATTTTTAACCAATCTTAAAACAAACATCAGAAATTAACTTCTAATTTTGGATCTAAAATTTCTAAAATTAACAAATGCCATGAATTTAATATTTACTGAAAACCTACCCAAACAGATGTAATCATCCCATCGCAATCTAACCACTGCGGGCAACAAAAAATGACAACTTTTCATTTTTATTTTTGATTAATCGTTTTGGATATTCCTCTAAGTAAATCCAACTATTTAAAAGAGAAAAATATTATAAAGATATTAGATCTAAAGAATGGTTATAAATGCCAAATGATTGAAAATATGGTTAACGAAAGAAAGATAAAAAGAAAGAACCAGATACTAGAAATTTTATGTGCATCTCTTTTGACAAATCTATAAACAAAGCACTAAGAAATACATTCTCACAAAGTGATTACAGGCTCAGCTATTAAACAAAAAATAAGGCTTTAAAATTATATTTAATATGACAAAACAACACAAAGATACTGACAAGTTCGACAAATTGACGTGTAATGATTGTACATTGTACTACATAGGATAAACAGGACGATCCTTTTGATGCAGGTTTAAAGAGCATGTACAAACAAGCATTGAGAACGAACAACTCAACATCTATGAAGTCGACTTTCGCCGAACATTTGTTAGATACAAACCACAACTACACAAGTATTGAGAACAACATGGCAGTTATAGATTTTCGGAGGAAAGGAGAAAGATTGAACTGCAAAAAAGATTTCCAAATTTACATGCACAAAATTAAATATTCTAAATTCTACACATATACATGAAAATTAAAAATAATCCTATTTTTAATCATAATTATTGGCAACTTTAAAACCAAATGTTTTCTTAAATCTAGCACATATCATTTGTAATTTTTAATCCAGTTTATGCTTGTGGTTTTTGTTGTGTAAATATTTATATTTGAATTAAGGTTTTGTGTCCGCCATGATCGTAAAATAATTTCCGAAACCGGTCGGCAAAATAAAAATTATAAAAGGGTATTCAGTTTACATTTTTGTCATATTATATTCAATATACCCTCTGCATGAAACCCCCTCTGACGTTACTAATTCATATAATTATAAAATAATGAAAGTTAATGTTCAATTTTCTATTAAAAACTGAATAATTTGTTAGAATAGGATTGTACAATAATTAACGTTGTGATGTAAAAGTGAGACTGTACAAATAACTTTAAGACATAAAATGTGCTTAAAAATCTAATGCGTGTCCCATTGCAAAAGTGTGTAAACTAGTTGTTTGTAAACTTAGGTTAAACCTGAAAATAACAGAGATTGCCCTGTAATAAGACTTTGTTTTATTCCCATTACCTTACCCATATAGTTGTGGAGAGTGAAAAACACTTTTGTTTTTTATGACGCTATACCTCAAAAAAGTTGTTCTATGGGCAGACATATATTTTTAGTAATAAGTAAAACAAAAATATTTGCAAAGCCAATTTTAGAACTTTATGAAACTTAAAAATGTGCAAAAGTATTAAAATCAAATGGATTGAAACAGTTATAGAAGATTTAATAAGCGGCAGGTAACACAAACGGACATTTATGATAGAAACACCAAACACATTTATACAACAAGTTTTTGATTGGAAAGTTGGTCTGAGGTAAGTTACTAAAAGAAGACAACTGTTCAAGAAAGCGTTAATGTACTTCGCTTGGTCCCACTGGGCCTATAGTATAGGTAAATACAGTTAACTCCCGATTAACGGTAATAAAGTTGGGTTGAGACTTTCCGGATAAGCAAAATCGCGGTTAATCTGCAAAAACTCAAAACTAATGTACAATAAGGTACGGTATATAAACACGAAAACAACTGAAAATGAGAATAACAGATTTCAGTGAGCAGTGTTGCGAATGCGGTCATTAGTTGTCATGTTTTTTAGCACCGCAGGTGACGCTACCATGTCTACATAGCTTTACCTAGCCTAGCTCCCGGTTTCAGTTAGCTACTGAGCAGTCAGGAGCTGTAGCATCGAACTCTTGACAGGTCCGCATTGACGGTTACCACAGCAACCTGAAAATGATGACAAGATGGCGTTGGTATTGTCAGTGTTTATGTTGTTATTGTTACTTTACTTTCGGTACATCACCGTGACACCGTTGTATCCCAATCGCGCAATGTTATACGGGTTGCGCATTAGTTTACTGAACCATGATCAATATTTTGCACTTTGTCGAACTTTGCTGTATAGTCAATACGACCCACAACTTCGTGTGTATAGACATAGTTTGAATCACCAATAACTACTGAAATAACAAAAGCAACTCCAGCTACAGCACTTCAGAAAATTTTATGCCCACCACCACAAACCACTGTCAAAAACTTTAAATAATTAGTCAGATTTATTGGTGAGGTGGATGGATAATCCTGGTGGGTGGGGAGAATTGCTATTTTGGACTAATATTGTCAAGTGAGTCAGAGGACAAGTCAAGGTCATGCTGGACTTTATATAGTCTGTTTTGTGAGGATGGCGTCATTGTACTCTTTCTCCATTCAGTGTTGCGGTTAATCCGATTAAGTCATTGGGAGTTGACTGTAATAATAAATAAATAATAAAACCATTACTACTAGCTTTTGGCACCTACAGATTGAAACTTTGGGCACTAGTCTCCTTTATTCTCTCTTACAATGCTGGTATACTGCTTGCACCATGCTAGGAGCTGATTAATTTAATTATCCATGCCCACCATCATTTCGCAAGTTTTTTGTTCTGTAATGAGCCTGAGTGAATTATGAGAATAAACCACAAACAGTGCAAGGCAATAAAACACAATTGTAAACAAATGAAAGTGTAATTGCACAATTCAACTCATTGAATGAAACTGTTACAATATCATCTTTGAACTAAACTGTCTAAAGATCAACAACAAAAGGTTAACACCTTCAAATAAATAATTTTAAACTACTTAAGCTTACATTTGGTAAGAAAAAGGTATGGCTTACAAAACTGTTTGAAATTTTTGAGCTGAATGAAGTTAGTACCCATGTAAGAATATTGTTTAATTAACTGAAATTTTTACAGTTCTTAACTTTTGACGCTCGTAGCTTGTTGACTGATTAACAGGAGGCCAGAGGGTAAGCATCACATGAGTGAACACTGGCTAGGGTCCATGTTTGGAGGTAAGTTTGGCATAGCTGCTTCGCCTAAAGGCACATCACTGATCAATTCTATAGGAGGTTGGCCCAGAGCTTGCATCTGAAATCAATCTCTCTTAACTTTACACATTTGGATAAACAACAAATAATAATTGAACAAGGTTTATTTCAATTAGGTATAACCTAAGGAACCAACAAAAATGGAAAGCAATTCTAGAAGACCTTAGGATCTTGATACAAAATAAATGTTGAGTTGTCTATGTTTTGAGCCATTAATACACTCATGTCATGACACAAGTCATAATTGTAAAGAATAAGTAAGTAACAATAAAAAATATGTACTAGAGTAATATTTTAGGTTGTAGAAGTGGACATGACTTGTGGGGTCAGGCCTGTGAAATGAAAATGTTCTACAACTTTTAAACTAGAGCTGTGCGGGAGCAGAATTTTGGGTACAGGACGGGAACGGTAGGGATTTTGCAAAAAAAAAACAGGAAAAGTTGGCAAATAGGCATATTAAAGAAATATTAACTAAAATTGAGTATCTTCAATCAAAATTTTTTGTTTATGAATAATTGGTTGTTTGTGGCTTACAACACCGTGCAGTTTTAAAATAAAAAATCTCAAAGTACATCACAACTATTACAGAACCCTGCTCACCCTCACTCATTTACAATGAATAACACTGACTCACTTAGCCCCAAACATTGCAAAAACAGTTGGGGAGAGTCAGGAGTATAAATCAGTGAGAGAGAAAGAATCAGGCAGTCCAGCTACCAGCCACAGAGATGAGGGGTGAAGGCAAAGAAAGAGAAGATAGGGTGAAAGGACAAGGAAAGAGGAAAGAAGGCAGACAAGGAAGACAGCAGCTGCAGTGTGTGGCAGGAGGGGAGGCAGCATTATGTATGTGACAGCTGCATCCTTATCAGCTGTCTACTACGTCATTAGCTGTTGCTAGGCAACCACATAGGGCGGTATTACATAGCCAATCACAGCATTTTCTATGTATACATGTGATTCAATGGGGTGGGGCTTTGAGGAGAGTGTGTTAATTATACTGTTTCACTATCAGTTTGCCATTTATACTTTTAGTACATAACAAGCCAATAAGCGCTTAAAAGCGCTGCTGGCATGAATAAAACAAATTTCCTTTGCAACGTGTTACACTAAATCACTAATTTTAACTCTAGTTCGCTCCGCTTACAACCTCTCATCAGCCTTTGCCCTCGGCTGTTCGTGCTATATTACCATTAGGTTTTAGGCTTCACGCCACACTCATGCTTCGGCCTCAGACTTACAGAATCTTATGCTGCAAGTTTACTGCAAATCGCAAAAGGAAAACAAAAGGAAGCAGCAAATAAACAATCAAACCGAAAAAGACGTACTAAAAAAAGAAAAATAACAGTACGTGTAGGTAGGTTTGCTAATGGAAATGTACAAAAACATTGTTTAGATTGAACGAACGCAATACAAACTAAAGTGTACTATGCAAATATATATATAGACAAAATTATGGAACCAAATGACTTTCTTTCATTTCACTGCCCCTTTTCATTTGAAATTGGAATGTTCTTTAGCAAAACGTACATAAATACTAAAAACCAACTGAACGATTACAAAGAACTTAAAATAATACAGATATTAAACAAAAATGGGGTGATGAAATGGAAGAAACCCATTTGGTTCCATAATTTTGTCCATGAGTGTATTATACACAAATACAAAATCTAGTTAGAATTTTCTTTTAAAATTTTCACATGTTGAGACCTTTTTTTAGTTGGTTGTTACTAGTGACTTTGTATTTTTTTCCTTTTTCTCTTGTCAACACAAAGTGCAATTTGTAAATTGACAAATAAATTGTTATTGTTATTAGTTAAAATGCTCAAACCAATGTAATACAGCCCAGCTTAAACAAAGTAATAATTTCTTATTTCACTGTATACTAAAAATCGCTACAACCTGTGGGAAAGGTGTACATATTTATTACTGAAGAACAGGATGCCAGACCAAGTGAAGATGTTAACTGAGTACTTACTACGCCACCACCAGTCGCTGACCGCCACCATGGCTGTGTAAGGGGGGACTAATTTGCCGGACACACTGCAAAGTGCGCCGCTTAGGAAAAGGTTTTTCAGAACCCATTTTGGTTCAAAATAAAAGAGTTTTACTGTCAACTTTTTTTTAATTAGTCCGATAATTTGTTAAAAAATTTAATACCGATTTGGGAGGGTAATTTCTGAGATAAGCCTATGATATCCAAACCTATATTGACTATTTTTAGTGTCATGGTTGTGAATATCAAGGCCTTTTACCAAACTACCATTTGTTATGTAAAAAATAGGGATGGGTCGGTTCCGGTTCTCGGTTATCGGTTCCACCGGTTCTTGCCGGAACCGATAACCGATGACCGACAAGGCTAAACATCGGTTCCTAGAACCGGTGAAATCACAACTTCGGTACCGTTAGCGGCGATTTCTTGACTCCCGCTAACGCTCGCGGTAAAATCACGACTTCGGTACCGTTAGCGGCGATTTCTTGACTCCCGCTAACGCTCGCGGTAAAATCACGACTTCGATACCGTTCGCGGCGATCTCTTGACTCTCGGTAACGCCCGCGGTAAAATCACAACTTCGGTACCGTTAGCGGCGATTTCTTGACTCCCGCTAACGCTCGCGGTAAAATCACGACTTCGATACCGTTCGCGGCGATCTCTTGACTCTCGGTAACGCCCGCGGTGAAATCACAACTTCGGTACCGTTAGCGGCGATTTCTTGACTCCCGCTAACGCTCGCGGTAAAATCACGACTTCGATACCGTTCGCGGCGATCTCTTGACTCTCGGTAACGCCCGCGGTGAAATCACAACTTCGGTACCGTTAGCGGCGATGACTCCCGCTAACGCTCGCGGTAAAATCACGACTTCGATACCGTTCGCGGCGATCTCTTGACTCTCGGTAACGCCCGCGGTGAAATCACAACTTCGGTACCGTTAGCGGCGATTTCTTGACTCCCGCTAACGCTCGCGGTAAAATCACGACTTCGATACCGTTCGCGGCGATCTCTTGACTCTCGGTAACGCCCGCGGTGAAATCACAACTTCGGTACCGTTAGCGGCGATTTCTTGACTCCCGCTAACGATCGCGTTGACATCACGACTTCGATACCGTTCGCGGCGATCTCTTGACTCGGTAACGCCCGCGGTTAAATCACAACTTCGGTACCGTTAGCGGCGATTGACTCCCGCTAACGCTCGCGGTAAAATCACGACTTCGATACCGTTCGCGGCGATTTCTTGACTCGGTAACGCCCGCGGTGAAATCACAACTTCGGTACCGTTAGCGGCGATTTCTTGACTCCGCTAACGCTCGCGGTAAAATCACGACTTCGATACTGTTCGCGGCGATTGACTCTAACGTCCGCAGTGAAATCACAACTTCGGTACCGTTAGCCTTTTGACTCCCGCTTACGATCGCGTTGAAATCACGACTTCGATACCGTTCGCGGCGATCTCTCGACTTCGGTAAAGCCCGCGGTGAAATCACAACTTCGGTACCGTTAGCGGCGATTTCTTGACTCCCGCTAACGCTCGCGGTAAAATCACGACTTCGATACCGTTCGCGGCAAATTACTCGACCAAATTTCGAGCTTTGCCGATCAGCTCGAGCCGAGTTCGAGTATCGGAAAGTACTCGAACTCGACTCGAAAAATCGAGTACTCGCACACCCCTAGTATCAGGAAAGAACCGATGGAACCGATAACCGATAACCGAAATGGCTAGAGAACCGATAACCGGCATAAAATTGGAACCGACCCATCCCTAGTAAAAATAATCATTTCATAAATACAAATACAACGTAAGGTAAGAATACCTAATACATTAAATATTTCTCTACAAGAATCCTTTAAACCTAATTTTGATACTATTCAAGCACAGCTTTCTTTTAAAGAATAAAAATTCTCAGGAGTTTATATTCTGAACGAGAACCCCAGAAAATTATACCATAAGTTATATACAGTAGACTCTCGACTATCCGGCTCGCGACCATCCGGCCTCTGTACTATCCGGCCTACCATTTTGTAAAAAGATTTAAAAATTTCATGGCCACAAAGAACGTTAAAAATTGACACATGGTTTTGAACGCCTTCAGTTGTGAAACTGCTAAGTTTGCAATTCATCGCAGCAATCGCAGCTGACATCATATGCCTAAGAAAATAGCGAGACATCATGGCGAGGAAAAAGTCAAATACCGAACGGCAACTTTCTATTAAAGACTTTTTCAAAAGTAGTTTTTCTTTTGTTTTGTTTTATAATGTAAGCTACTGTTTTTATTTTACTCAATGATTATGACATTACAGTATGTATAACTTAAATGTTGTACTGTACAGTTTTGATAAATACAGTTAGTGCATTAATTAAACTTGTAACAAACCATTTTGCGTGCACTATTAATTTTCCTTACAAACCATCCCATCACCCAAATTTGTAAAAGTTATATTAGATCAAACGTGATAGCCTAATTTAATACAGTACTGTATAACCAGTTTAAACGTTGATTCAGTTAAGTGAAACACGTAAAAATCAATCTAGATAGGCCCGAAGTTCAATGAACTCCGGTCTATCCGCTTTTCATCCGCCTACCCTTCCTTCACAAAAGGCGGATAGTCGAGAGTCTACTGTATCAGTAAAAGTAAGTCTCTGGTTTTCATAATGATTGATGAGACGACGTAGATGTGAACTTTGATTAAGAGTCTGCAAGTACCCAGGCGTGACCTAGATTGGCTCCCATAAGAACAATGCAAAGCTGCTACCATATAACTCTGCCATTTATTATGATAACATTACGTTTGATATCTCATCAGAAAGGTAATTTTATTATCTAGAGGTTTTGCTTGTTACTTTTTGAAAAATGTTTACTTTTTTACATTGAAGTAAAAATTTTTGACTTTAGGATTTTTATCTGGGTTATTTAAAACGTTAAACAAAATCAAGCTAGCAAAAGCTGTAGATAATTTAATTGTCTTTGATATGCACTTTGTTTTATAAATTTATCTTCAGAATTGCCAGAGTTATATGGTTAATAATGCCATGTCCGTCTTGTTTTCAAATCTCAACGGCTGAGCGTCATTTACTAGTTAGTCTAGCCGATAGTCAGAGATGCCAGCACAGTCGCTTTCATCCTCCTATGTTTGGCGGAATTTGAATGCGCCTGTGACTATGAATGAAAGTTAGGTTATGTTTGTCCGAGCGTATGCCTACTGTTGTCATAAAATACGCTACAGAACACATCAGCTGCAAGTTTCCTCCAGCTGGAAAGCTTGAACACCCCAAAACTTAAACGCTTATAAATATATCAGTTTTCGGACTTCGCTCTGAACCCTGAGGTATAAAGCATCCTGTTAGTTTGTGTTTGTTGTAGCCTAGTAATCAGTTGTGCACATCGCATCCAAATGTGCAACGGAAGGTCAGATTCAGACTGTGCTCCAGTTATGAACAATTTCAACCAGGGTTACGATTTGGCTTGCTGCTCGCTACTTTTCTAAGAGACTTCGCCTTAGAGATCGTAGTACTAGTGTTTTTCCTTCCGCCTGTAGTTTTGGTGCTTGGTTAAGCTAAATCAGGCCGACACAGCTAAGAGCTAAAGCGCTGTTTGCATGAGTGAATCGAATTTTGCAATTTGTTACTCTTATTCTTTCAGTTTATAGCCCTCGCTGGTATCGCTTTTCCCACCCTGTTTTATAAAACTACATATAATTTTAAAATGTTATTAAAATTTTGCTCTTAATTTAGGTACCAAGCAGTTCAAACTACTGTATAATCTACTAAAATTCAGGCAAAATCAAGGTCAAACGGTTTTAGTTATAGCTTTAAACGAATAAAGATAATGAAATTAAGTTTAATATAAAGATGCTATTGAGAATCATAGAAACATTTTTGCTGAAATTGTACGAGATTTTCAGAGAATAATGTTGCTAGATCTAACAGGTCAACTTTAACCGCTTTTGGACACTTTTGATGCCTACCGTTATACGTTTCATTCAAATCTTAGTATTCATTTCTTTGCAAAATATATCATGTACCTAATATTAATTTTATCTTTGTCGAGAGATGCCAATCAATCTTTGCCACCAGCATAGTAGCTTCACCTCCCCATGTTTGGCGGAATTTGAGTGCTTCTGATTTTGAAGAAAAATGTTTTACCGCGGACGTATGCCTTATTGTTGTCATAATAATTACAAGAACTCATCAGCTGTGAGCCCCTCTCCATTAGAAAACCCGCCAAACCTATAGAAACACTAGAAATAGATTAGTTTCGCTGTATCCTGAGGTATATAGGATCCTGTTTGTTTGTGCATGTGCAGTTGTTTGGTTATTTTGTTTATTGTATCCTAGTAATCAATCGTAATAATTGTAAAATATGGTTATAACGCCATTGAAGGGGAACAAGAATATTAACGTTATCCGAAAGGACGCTATAAAAAGAGCTGAGATAAATATGGGTGTTAGAACAGTAAAAATGGCATTTTACCTTTATACAAAATGTATTTATTAAAATTCTACAAGTACACTAAATACACATTGGTATTGAAATATGATACAAGTATAACCAAAACAAATGCTAGCGAAATGTAAAATAAAAATATATAACTTACTACTGTATTAAAAGCTTACTGGCTTAAAAAATGGATATCTTTTGACAAGTTTTTTCTGAATAATAAATGGTTAAACTTCTTGAAGCAATTGAGTGTTAAGAAAGCTTCTTGAAGCAGGTGCAACCAGAAAGTCTCATGCTCAGTTTCAAAATGACTTACCAACACGCGCCCTGGAAAGTCAGTATCTTCATCAGGACTACTAGCGCCCTTGTTCTGAACATCTCGCGACTATCTCTGCATCACCAACATTTGGAATGGTTCCAATTTGATCGCTTCTCACGGAAGCCGGCGAATCAATGCTCTCAAAGTTGGTCTGGTCAACATTAAACTGTGAAATCCACGCTGAAAGAGGCAGTTCGCCATCTTGGTCATAATTATCACGCGCTGCATTGCGCGTCGATATGGTTAAAGGACCGTGGTTAAAGGTGCGGTATGGTGTGGAGCATACCGGCCGCTGTCCGGTCAATGAACGGAACATGTACAGCCGCTACTTATCATGGGCTGCCAGGTTTTGTTACGCCATTAGCGTTTCCGGCCTTCGGCCCTCAGACTGGTAGGTGTCACAAAGTACGCCAAAACAAACTTTAGGTCCTATAAAAACATTTCCTAAAGGTTTTCAAAATAATTCCTTTTTCAAAAGTTAAGGTGGGGAATTAAAACCATCCAGCATAAACATATACACATATGTTTTAAAACGTTGAAAAAGCTCAAAACTTGTTCTGGGAGTCAGATCGGTGTCGATCATTTGATGGTCCCCGGATCTGTCTTTCCATTGATGGCATAAATTTCCCACTTTTTCGTGTAAAAGAAAATTTGATAAATAACTTGATATACCCGCCATCTTAAGTGGTTAGCTCCACTCACGCTGAGGGTTCGTAGTTGATGGCCTTTCGCTTGCTTATTGCCACACCCCACAAGATTGTTGACGATCTATTCATTTATGTTATGTCTCAGCCCCATTTTATGACCATTCATTTACAGTTATGCTTCACCCCTTATTCTTAAGTGACTTAAGAGCAATTTTCTCTTAGCAAGTTTGCTATATTAAACCGACATATGCTCATGAGGACGCGTTTAGAGATTTACTTCAACTTATTGCCACTTTTGTGGTTTTAATTTTTAACGTGATTTAAATATATATATTTTCTGCTGCTTGGTACCTAAATGTAGTACCGAAGTTTTGTTTGAGACAGAACGGAACCATTATATTTACATCCATCACATATATTTGTATGTATTTACATATGTACATATCTATTTTTCATATCATCTTCAGTAATCTTCACTACTAAAATGATCACTACACACACGAGCATTGTTGAAATTCAACCGTCTTCACGTTTACACTTCACAGCCCATGATTTAGCAAGTTCCAGGTCAACTGGAAATGTATGCTACACTACACTCAAACCTACTGTAGTTCTTTGGGTTTCCTATAATAATTTTACAAATTAAACACAGCACAATTCATAACTAACTACCAGCGCAGCTACAGTTCTCAATATAACTTAAGGCCAGGTCCGATAATTAACTACTAATAAAAGCAAACAAAGAAAACAAACTGCTATACAACAGATCATAACACAACCTTCTCTACCAGCACTTGGTGAAAGTGAGGTTTAAATAAGAAAAATGAAACCAACATCCAACCAATATTTATTTTTAAACATCCTGGAATTTACTGTGTATGTGTGAACATCCGGTTCTCAGGGATAAATAGCCATGGGGTAAAATAGCATTATTATCAGGTCAGTATTTGAAAATGATATGTTGAATAGCTAATAATGTTTTATTTCTTCTCAATTCAGGAAAACCCATTTTACAAATTAAATGGTGAGAGAAAATATATTCAAATCAATGCAGTTTTGATCGAATTTACTGATTATGAAAATACCACATTTTAATGTGGAATTTTCAAGTGACTCACTATAAATTGATAAGTGGCAGTGCACTAAAACTCAATGCTAGCTATCTGGGGACTGAGCAGCGTCTATCATCCAGGTTACGTCACAGCCCCTTCCACTCTGGGACAGTGGCATCCCGCACATCAAAGAAGTGACCAGGCCCTTGGTCCTGGTATTCTGCCAGCTCTACTAGTAGGCACTAGGCAGGGGCGACAGCTGGAGACCAAATTCGCTGGCGGCCGCATCTACGGATATTCCTCCCCCCAAACCCCTCACCAAAGAGGCACTAGCAACCTGTTGGTGTCACTGAAAACAGAATCGTGCGGTAGGGGAGGACTGAGTGCTTCGTGCCGACTAGACCAACTCTCGAATAATGGGTACCACAGACCCTTAAATCAAACAGACAATTTTTAACATAATTTTTTGCGATATGGGTTAGGGTGAAGATACATACACTATATGTACCTTGAACATATACCAATAATTATGTTTACTTGAAGAGTTATTTTCAAGTGTTATCTAATATTTAAGAAAACATATTTGCCGGCTGCTTACTGGTACCCACAATTTGTAAACTTCATCATCTATCACATAATGTTTTGCTATCTTTAATAACCCATTTTTCACTGACCTCCTGTATGTGGGACATGATCCTTTGGAATCTTTGGTTTTTGACATCTTGACTATCTGACTCACTTTCTGCCTCAAACTCTGACACCACTTGTTTCATCAGGTCCAGCTGTTTACTGTAGTTGTCAAATTGGTCTTCCGGTAGTTTTGGTTTGTTTTCTTCTAGCCAAGCTGGATACTGTAAAATATACATCAAAGAGTTAGTACAGTTCATTTGATTTCAGCAATATATAACCGACTTGTAGCCACGGTGAATCTCTAGCAAAAACGGAGGTAATTTACCCTATAATTAAATATTTTTAGGGGTAATTTTTAATGTTCATGCCAATGTTTGACTTTGTTTATTCCATGTATTTGCTTAGTGACAAATAAAAGATTTGATTTGATTTACCAAAAGTGGGTTTTATGCTCTAAAGCGGTTCCCAACCTGTGGTGTGTAGCGTACTAAGATGCATGATACTGCTAGAGTGCATAAAAAATATGAGTAATGGCGGAAACTACTACACAGTACAGTAGCTAGCCTATTACGAGTCTCTCGCTCAGCGCTACAACTAATCCAGATGATGTTGCAGTTATAATCTGTGGTTTTAGCGGGGACAAGCTTGTGCGACATGCAAGTCAGATGCAAGTAATGAAGTCAGGCAACGCCTCTAGTTCTACCCACAAAATATCCCTTTATGAGCAGGGTTTTCTGACCTTCACGTTTAATTTTAAGCGGTCAGGGAACGCTCTTTATCTTCTTGAAACAAAAATTCCCTACTAGCCCATTAATAATTGCTTTACAAACAGCTGGATTTGTCCTTTTTATGTTTTGTTTTCAAAATTCATTTATTCAGTCTTCTCTTCTTCGTTAGATGCATGACAAGTGATACGTGAGTTCAATTAGTTTTATTCATACACAATTATTGTGTTGAAATGGAGAAGTGGTTAAAACTGGATCATTAAAGACTTTGGTGAGTAACTCAAATATTGACGAGTCAGAAGTGTCGACAAGCAGCAGTCGTGATGCAGCTTTTTTAGAACCGGATGTGGGTGTGACAACAGAGGCTGACAGCATGAGTACATTGGCGAAGGCGGTAAAACTTGCAATCCTAATAAAAGACAGCAAAATATCAATCGTCATCTGTTAAAAAGAGAAAATACTCGGATGAATATTTAAAATATGGGTTTTCATTTACAATCGATGATGATTGTCAAAAGCCAATGTCGTTGTATGTGGGAAGTTTTATCAAATGGTAGCATGAAACCCTCTTTGTTATTGCGTCATTTAAATACAAAACACCAAACTACAAACAAAAGATATGAGCTTTTTTCAAAGAATGTCAAAAGTCCCAATGTCACGTTTTATCTTCTGCTAATAAAGATAATGAGAATGCAGTGGAAGCATCGTATAGAATCAGTTACCATATTGCCAAACAGGAAAAAACCATACGACTGCTGAAAATTTGATCTTTAATTGCATTAAAGACGCCGTAAGTTGCATGTTAGGCGAAGAACATGTGAAAAAATTGAAAAGATCCTTTGTCAAACAACACGGTTTCCAGAAGAATTAGGGACATGTCAAATTATGTTGAAACTTCAGTGGTTGAAAAGATTAAGAAAAGTCCAGTATTTTCAATTCAAGTGGATGAAAGCACTGATGTTGCTAATTTATCAATTTTGCTTGTAATTGCAAGATATTTAAATGAAAATGTTCGGAGGAAAATCTGTTGCTATGTTATCCTCTCACTGAAAGTACAGGTGAAGACATATTTCATGTAATTCAAGGTTATTTTACTGAACATGAAATTAGTTGGGACAATTGCTGTGGTGTTTGTGCTGATGGTGGAAGGTCTATGTCTGGTTGCTACAAAGGTTTGAAGGGGCATTAAAGTAGCTCCACATGTTTCCTGGAGCCACTGTGCAATTCAGGCAAAGTCTTGCATCAAAGCCCCTCCCTTGGCGTTGAAAGAAGTGCTCGATGAAGCTGTAAAGTTGTAAATTTTGTTAAGGGGCAAACAAAATCCAGATTATTCAAACTCCTGTGAAGACATGGATAGTTTGCATGTCACTTTGCTGTATCATACGAATACGTTGGTTGTCTCGAGGAAAAGTTCTCACGAGATTATTTGAATTAAGAAAGCGGCTCAAGTTTTCTTTGATGATCACCCTTTTCAGCTGGCTAGCAAGTTCCACAACAGTGAATGGCTTCAACAGCTTGCATATTTAAGTGACATCTTTTCAGAAATAAACAAACTTAATTTAGCACTACAGAAAAGTTCGGTTGACATATTCAAAGTGTCCGACAAAATTGAGTCAATGATAAAGAAATTTGAATTTTGGAAGTCTTACATCAGCAAAGGGCAGTGTGAAGTTTTGAAACACTTGATTTCTTGAAGGAAAACCATCTCAAACTGTCAAAAGAAGTCAAAGATAACATTGAGATTCATTTGAAAGGACTTCAAATATCCTTTAGAAAATATTTTCCTGTGCCAAATTGTGAAAATAACTGGATTTCCAATCCGTTTGAACAGGCATTTTTTGATCAGGCAACTAGTTTACCAATTTCAGACAAAGAAGCCTTGATCGAACTATCAACTGATTCAACCCTCCGAGCTAAATTTAAACATGACGATCTCACAGTGTTTTGGGCAAACGCATAGAGACAAGAGTATGGCAGCTTGAGCAATAAAGCCCTGAAGCATTTGTTGCCTTTTACTAGCTCAGTGCTAGTTGAAGGGCATTTTCATCGTATCGTTCATCAAGAACAAACATAGGAACACACTTGATGCAGCTCCAGATTTGCGGCTCTACCTTTCATCTTTTGAACCTGACTTCAAAAAACTGACCTCTCAGATTCAAGCTCAAGGCTCACACTAAGTTTTAACTATATAATAATCATCTCACGAATGTTTCTGCATATTTTTTACTGATGCATTTTGATTAAAATGATTTTCCTTCTTTACTTAATAATACAAGTTTATGTCTTTATAAATGAAGTGATGTAAATAAAATGCTAAAAAATTGAATGGTGTTTAACTATCCTGTTTTAGTTGTGTTTAAAAGTGGAGAATTTTAAATTTTACGTTTAAAACTGATATAAACTTTTGTGCCCTATAGGGCAACAATGGGGTACAAAATGAAAATCGTTGTTAGGGGTACTCAAAAGAAAAAAGGTTGGGAACCACTGCTCTAAAGACTACATTTATGATCCATTCCAATGTTACTGTAACTAATGAAACAAAATTTGTTGCAAAATCTAGCCAAACCTTTGCAGCTGTTATATAGTATGTGACAACACTTAATTTAGGTTTGACTTTATATAAACATTTGTTTAATAATTAGTTTATATTGTTTTGGAAAGAGAAATAATGTTTTGATTTTGAATTCTAAAATTTTGTATTGTACAAGGCAATGAAATTCATAATCATGTAGTGCTGTGATTGGTGAACAACTACAGAGTTGAATACCATAGACTGGAATTATTTATAAAGTTACCATCACAAGCAGGGATACTATTGTTTTAAACACTACCCTTACATATAAAAATTTTTCAACATTCTAAATTATTTAAAACAAAATTAAAAAACTACCTTGTATCCAAATCATTTTATAGTATATAGAAGAGTTCTTAGAGCACTCGCTTACTACTTAAAAGTCTGGACAATTTTCATAGTTATTTTATAATCAAATTAAAGCTTTAAAATTATTGGTATAATACGGCTAGTGGCTCATATATTTCATATATTTTCTTGTTATTTATTGTTAATGTTCCAACACAATTTTATATTGTTCATAAATAAAGATTATTAAAGATTTTTAAAATAGCTGAACAGTTCGTAAGTTTTTAGTTAAAGATATTAAAGCTGCAAACAACAGTTTTTCACCACCATCTTAATCTGGCTGATCTAATTTTGGTGAGGGAAATGAAATGTTTATCTGACTCACTCTACTAATAAATTCCTTCATGGAAGGATAGAGGACATCCTTGGAGAGGAACGACTGCATGAGTGTCTGCATGAATGGTGGCATGTTGTCTATTGACCCATCTGCAGCAGGGGAAGCAGAACCTAGTCCTAACTCTTGAAACAAGTTAGCAAGCTCCTCAGGATTGCCAAATTGATTCTGAAACAGACCAGAACTTACATTACCACATTTTTACTGTTAGCAAATCAAACCCAAGGTTTTGAAAGTGGTACCTTAAATGACTATGCTTCTTTACCTGCTGGAAAAAAATTGGTAAAGACCAAAAATCAGTTATTTTTTTAGCCCCATTTAAGTAACATCTAATTGAGACTTTGACAATTTAATCCAAATAACTAAGGTTGAGACAAGATCACAAATTTCAAGGGTGTAAACCATAATTACAAGTTAAACACGATACTTACACATAACACAAACCCAATGCACAAATAGAAAACTGAGGACAACAAAAGAAAAAGTACATGCAAGCCGTACCCATGCTTTTTGTTTTCATGTGGCAAGCCTGAAAATAAAATTAAATGGATATTGAAATTCAGTGTGGAATGAACTAATTTCAAAAAGTATCTTGCTCTATCTAAAACTAACACTACTTTCCTAAAAGGTTATCTTGCTAAAACTAAAACTTTTACAAACGCGCACCTAACTAAAGAACATGTAGGCTAGCAGGAACACATGTTGACCTTTTTGGTTAAAACCTGCACGTTAAAGTTGCAAATGACAATATTAAAGGTTTAATGCATTTTCAGGCTAAATAGGGGCTATTTATATATTTTTGAATATTTTCAAATAAAACTAACTTTCTCTAAATTGTGTATCTAATATCTACTATAAAAATCTCTCATACAGTCCACTCTCACAATACAAAACATGTAGCCTTATATATACAGATGTGTGTACTTAAAATATATATATATATATATATATAAGCAAAATACAACGAAACGGTAAAAGGTTAAAAGCACAAGCGCATGATAGTATTTGGTCAATCATACCTGAATGGCTTCAGAACTTTTATTCAAATTTTGCAAGGTTTCTGACATTATGTTGGTAAAGTCTGTTGGTTTTCACCATCAAATACTTTGGCAGCTGCTTCATAATCTTTGAAAAGTCTTGAACAAATTTGTCTTGATCTCGCGCCTTGAAAACAGAAATAAAAAAGTATGAAAAAATACAATAGAACGTTATCTTTTAAGTTTTGACATCTAGCTAAGTCAAAAGATTAAGCATCAGTAATCGATAATTGTTCTAAATTTATGATCATTGTATTTTTGAATGCATTACAAGCGTCAATATATATAATGATTTAGATTTGCATGTTAGTGTAATTTCTCTGCTACAAGGCTCAGGAACAATTTGAACTTAGTTTATTCAATACAAATACTGTAATTTGTTTTCAATATCAAAACAAAATCTTTTAAATTTTAAAAACAAGATTCAAGTAAAAACTTTAGAAAATTTATTTGGAAAAATTGTAGTTTTGCTAGAATTTGTTGTGTGTTAAAGTTTGAGATGCCTGGAATTTACATTATTGAGCCTTACAAATATATTTGTTTTGGCAATACTATAGAACTACATATAACATTATATTTAAAATCCTGTCTAGAGAAAGGCTAACTTGAATTATGTTATGTATTAAATTTAACTTACTTATAAAATTAACTTAAATTTGTGATATTAAGCCACTAGCAACAACAGATTAATGTATCTAAGCATTATCAGTAAATTCTTAGATACTGAGGAAACATTGAAAAGCAAATAGTTTTTTGTTTAGTTTTAAATGAGTCAAAGTTAACAAAGATTTTAGTTCTAGGTTAGGTTTTTTTAAGTTAAATTAAATGTTTAAGTTTCTTTGCAGTAAGTGTTAGGTTTTAGAGTGTTAGGTTCTACTGGACATTTTTTCAGATACAGTAGAAACTTGTTTGTTTGTCACTCCCCATAGTTCAATACCTTTCATGATGAATTATATTAACAATAACTAAAACAACCAAGAAAGTTTTAAAATATTTTGTTAGGATATATATATGCAATCTGTGTTGTACATTCAGTTAGGGGGTTTCTGATTTTGGAAACAATTTGCTCACTGTATTAACAGTATTCAATAATATTTCAATACTGTTTCCATAAACCCTATATAGGTTTGACACTTCAATAATTTAACTCCTCTTTGTTCTACAATCAGTCAAAACTAGTCTCTGCTCTAAAACAGTAATGTAAGTTTCTTTAAGAAAATTATAATTTACAAAATGGAAATGTTTGACCTATTAATAACTTTGTAAGAACAAATTGAATCAAAATTCTTGACTCTAACTTTACCTTGTCCAAAAAGCCCCTTGACGTTGGGATCAACATCTAATGCTTGTTTTAACAACTCGGCCCACATTTTATCTTCAGTTGTTTCTTCTTCATTATTAGAAGCATTTTCAGTGCTCCCAGATGGTTTTGTTTCCGGAACCTTATTAAAATCATCTAAAGCACCTGAAAGATAACACTGCAATGATCCGACAACTTGCCACACTACTTTAGATGATAAACTAACACTTTATTAATAGAGTTGGAGCATTTTGAAAAAGTTTAATGCAAAATACTGTATAATCTAGTTCTTCCGGTTCACACCGCATAATAACATCACAATAATTAGGGTGAAATATTTCGGTCTCGCTGTGGAGTACTATCTTCAGTCACTGATCGGCTGAAACTGAGCTACTTGCTGGCTGCTGGGCCTTCTTATCTCCTATTGGTGACAAAATACTGTACTTATAACCAACCCTTGCTTAACCGCTTACATTTCTGCAGCAAATTATGTAAGTATGAAGCTGAACAGTTATGTATCAAAAAGCGGTTTTACCTGTGTCATTAAATAGAAGAAAATTAAATGTATAAAAAAGAAAATAGATTACCAAGCACAGAGCATTTTATTTACTAGCTGACCGGACAGACTTTGACCTGTCAACAAAAACCAGGTTTACTAAAGTTATTTCATATTTTTATCAGCTGTGTGCTTGGTTTACTAAATAGGCATATAGTAAAATGTGCAAAATAAAATCAATGTTTTCTGTAATTTTTTATTTTCCGTGTGGTTGACTTAAATTTGTTTTGTAGGACATTCATTAAAATTAGGAATCTTTTGGCAAAAAGATTAATTTGGTGTAAAATGTTTTAAACTATGCCATTACAACACAAACACTGGATTTGTTTTCATATATTAAGATTTAGTACATTTATGTTACTAGTATAATATTTATGTGAGTATTTAAACTAAGGTTGCGCAATGTTTGACAATATCGCCAGAGTTGCTTGTTGCAATCATGCTCAAGGAAGTCATCGCAGCACACCTTGCTATCCCAAAACACACCGTAGTAATAATCTTCTTGCCCACAAAGTTTGCAAACATTTTCTTTGGCTTTTTGGTGAACTTCTGGTGACCCTTAATTCCATGGACTGTAACTTGGCCCCACAATTCACATAGCACCCAAGTTCGCCACCAGTTACGATTCGATCCACAATAAGCAATCACCATGCCTGTTGTAAAATCCAAAGAAATGTCAAAGTTGCTTCCAGTATCTCAAGAGACCTTTGTATGGTGGTCTTAGCATCTTCGCACCCATCTGTACACAAACTTATGCAGGTAGCCTAGTTTTGGGTGACAATTTCAAACAACAAGGTCCGTGAAATTTGTGGAAAATAAAGCGTAAAGCTTCCGTTATTGTGAACGCGTTTTCACGAATCTTTTCATTAACTTCGGCAACCAGTTTCGCCAATGACAATGTCGCTCGGCGATCCACTTTCATCATGAACGGTTCGCCATTTTAAAACCGTGATGCACCATTTCCGACAGAACTTTCATTCACATTGTCGTATACACTTCACACACTTGATGATAAATTTCTGTAGGTTTTGTGTTTTTAGCTGTAACAAAAAACGATGACAGACCGCACTTTCACAACTGGCGGGATTTCATAGCAGCGCCATTTTGAATTGTGATAGCAATTCGGAAGCGCCGGAGATGTCTCGCCGTGAATGCCAGACAGCCACTGAGGGCGGAACCAGCTGACACCAATAAGAACATTATCGACGGGCAAGGCCTGGCGGCGCCTAAGCGGAACGCTCCCTTTCTGAATACGATGAATTCTATGTTTCTGACCCCAGTAACAGTAACAGAGCTTTATATATAAAGTGATTAAGAATTTACCATCAAAGAAATCACTGATTCGATGGATTATCAGTTTGGGTTTTTAAACAAATGTTACCCTGAACTTCTACAACCCCTAGTATTTTAATTAATAGTTCGCTTGAAAAGGAATATTCCCACACTTTTGAAACAAGTTTAAAATAATTTATATTTAAAAAGGCTCTGCTTTAATATTGGCAATTATAGACCAATATCTCTACTGCCCACTTTCAGTAAAATATTTTGAAAACTATTCTTAATCCCAATATGTCCATTTTAAAGAAATCAATATTCTGTCAAAAGCCCAATTTGGTTTTTACAGAAGAAAAGTAATTTTAGAAGCTAATAACTAATTTGTAGAATTTACTGTTTCAAATTTATGAAAGAAAGAGGACTTTGAGGTCTTTTTGACCTGTCCAAGCCATTTGCCAAATTGCCAAATTACTAGATACATCTTATTTTCACGAATTGTGGAACTCCCACATTGTGAAAACATATTTAAGTAATAGAACTCATCAGGTGCAAATTGAAAAACATTTGTCATAATGAATTAGACTTGAACCATGGTGTCCCCAGGATCTGTTCTTGGTCATTCCCACGTTGTTTCATTTTATATGTTAATAAAATGCAAAGAAATGCTATTGGAAATCATTTAAAAACTGTAACGTGGTGCAATAAGCTGATGACACAACGCTTAGTTTCAATGCAAATAATTACAATGATCTTAAATATCGCGGGTAATTGACAAAACCAAAGGTTAAGGTATTTTAAAAGCCTTGATTTAAGTACAAACTTTAGTAAAACCATTATATCAACTTTGAGTTAAATCAATAATACAACTAAAATAACAAATTTAACTTTACCATCAATAATTATACCCTTCAAGAAGCCGATTACAAGCAATTCTTAGGCATTTTGATGGATTAAAACTGTCTTGGGATCACCACACATTGATTTGTATAAAATAGGTGTCCACAGGACTATTTCTGTTTAGAAGTTTGTCATCACATTGCAACCAAGATGTTTTGAAAATGGTATCTTATGGCATTATTTATCCCCATCTTTCCTACCGATAATGTTTATAGGAGAATTGTCGAAACCAAAATTCAAAGAATTTTGTAAAGAAAAATTAGAATAATAGCCAGGTTTTAAAACACCAGAATCTTGCAAAGAAGCATTCAAATATTTATCCATATTGCCAGTACTGTCCCTATACATATTACAAACTTTGATTTTTTTTACATCCACTATTTGTTTGAAGAACAGAATAACGATACAACACCAGAAATCAGTCAATTCGCCAAGATACCATAGACTACTGTGATATTTCCATGGAAGCTGTAGGCAATATATAAATTACCAATCCACGTAGTAAAGATATGGATTTAAATAAATTTAAAACCAAAGGTTTCATTTCAAGGTACAGGATTTCATTGGTAAAGCAAATTACATATACTTATTCTTTAAGCTTTACTTCTATTAAAGTTTACCAGTGGTAATGGTTTTATTTTATAGTCATGTATTAGTTTTGATGTCAAAACAATTTGTATTGACATATTGACATTAAATTATTATTTATCATTAATTATGATACATGTTTTATTTCAAATCATTTGACTTAAAGGTGTAATACAGACTAACAGACATGTTTAACTAGATTGCTTACCGTCAATAAGGTGTCAAGGTCCACATTGTCATGGTGGTCAGCTTTCTCATTGCTCCTTGTTAAACTTGCATCTTTCTTTTTTTCTCCTCAGACATTATCCTGAAAAATGTTTTTAGTGTGGTAGTAATTTTTAACAATAAGTAGCCTACAGTAATAAAAGATATGACTGCCTCTTAACCCAGCAACTATTGTACCTAATTATTAATATTCATACTACTGGCCAACTGCTTAGACCTATTTATTATTTATTTTAATGATTGAGTGATAGTCTGTCCATTCTTGTACCAAAATAAACTATTTTTCATTATCCTACTTTCATTTCTAAATAATACTTCAGACTTGATCAAAGTAGTTTGCTCATAATAGCTTCTTAAAATAATTAATATCTTATGTGCTTTTCAATCAAGTGTAGATATGACAAAACCCCTCGAAACAATACGTGAAGTTTTCTTTGTCTAGATTTAGTTTTAATCGACCATCAACTCAAGCAAAAATATAATCTACACTTGAGTATCCCTTCCTGATGAATCCTGCTTAGCATTCTGTCATAGTAACTAGGTTTATCATTTATCCTGCATCACATTCTATTGTGAAAAAAGTAGTAATAGTTTACCTGCATTGTCAATAAAAGACCTTCAATAATCATGTAACACCATGTTGTTACATGTAAAGGAAACCGCTAACAAGATCCTACAGTTATTAAACACCTTCAAACTCCCAACAGACACACTATGTGTCATTGTATCGCTTCCTCTCTCAAAAATATAACACAACAATCACACCTCAGTGAATTTGGACCTCAATTCTATCCCATTTAACTTTAATTGTTGTTACATTTACGATTCTATTCTCATTAACCCTTTCGAGATAATCACTTTGAGACTATGTATTGTAAAACATTGCCTCCTCGAGCCGTAGCAGCTGTAAGCTCCAAACTCTCATTACGTAATTGACCCTTGAAGATCTTATGGACTCACCTCAACACCTCCCTCCTCATCCATCTTCTTTGTCACAAACCACGAGGTGAGTTGGAAGTCTGTTCTCTTATAGCTTAAGTTCATTATTACTAGCTTTTTGTCTTGACTGCTTTTGTATGTTTTATTTGTTATGTGTGTGATTTTTGTCAGAGAGGATGTACAAGAATGTATCACAATTTTTAGTTAGATTATGCACAGTTAACATAAATCAATTGTATAATATACTGTTATCTATAAGAATATTGTTACATGTTAGTCTCGCTTGTTAAATTATGGAAGAAAATAACTGAGTTTAAACAAGAAACTTTAATTAAATACACGGTTTACATCTTTTGACTGCCATCTAACAACATAAACAAACTTCATATTTCTTCTTCAGTTAATTGTAGATCAGCTGTTTGATTTTTTCATTTATTTAAAGCAAACAAGGAGTAATAAAACTGTTGTTGCATTACATGACATCCTCCACCTTGGGAATGTCCAACAACATGTCACAAATGAGAAGTTCATGTTCTCATCTCTTTTTGTTGTCTTGAATTTTTTTTGCCACCTTTTGTCTGTACTTCTTCATGCTCCATATTTTCCCAATAGATTATCTTCAACCTTTGCAGTAGCCAACTTGATCTTTTTCTTGTTTTCTATTTCAACCAAAACTATTTCTCTCTGAGTTCCGGAGCACCCTTTTTTGGTTTCCGCATCACCGCCCCAAAACTGAGTTGAGATGATACGCTTGGTGATTTTTACTTGAAAACTCCCACCCTCTTAACGGTCTTTAGCATCTGTAAACAATGGTGGATGGTCTTCAATCAATGGCGATGAACTTCAAATCGAACTTTCTAGTTCCGAAGCAACGGACTTATTGATAAACATGATGCAACTGATGTCAATACACTAGATTTCATCTGTCTCTCATGAAGTTTTCCCAATAAGTGTCCAGCCTAGATGAGTACCCATAGCCACCAAAACCACAAGATAGTATTTTCTTTGATCTGTCAAGTTTACCAGCAACATCTGTTCTATAAGAAGAACTTCAATAGGCCTACATTTGTATAAGTTATTTTCGCTGCAGTTCAGCCATCCAAGGTCCTTGTCGAACAGGTGATACATTGTTGCATATCACTTTTTGGTCGAAAACTTCAAAATTAACAATAATGATCTCACTAACATTTGCAAGTTTGGCCTATAGCATGTATGTTTCTACAGCTTCTGTGTTAGAACCACCAAACAGATTGTGAATCAAACTGACCTTCTTACAGGGTGCATCATTTCATCAGCTGTTCTTTCAAAATATAAATGCACCGCTGTGATCCAGTGCTCATGATGGCTCTAACATTACGCTCTTTATGCTGTCCCCTTATCTCTACTACTAGTGTCTGGAAGAAAACTCCTACCTGTTCATTATTCGCCAGGGTATTGTCACTGGGTACAGATTTTAGGGGAACTAGTACTGCTTGCATCACGCCTCTCACTGCTACATGAATAGTTCACCCTTTACAAATTGAACAGAATAGCCTTACTCTCACATTTCTTTGCTGATATGACCAAACTTAGTGCATCTAAAGCAGCAACCATTCTTAGCCAACAATTTCACCTTTCTGAGTTTGGTAAATTCAAATTTTACACTGTTCTGCTGAATGTTCAAATGAGCTACAAAAAAGAACATTTTGCTACTTGACTTGTCGATTTACTATGATTAAACAAGTCAGAAGCAGTAAAAGGTAAATCCTCATTGAATGGCTTGTTCTCAGTGCTGGTCAAACTAAACTGCTTACTTTTGTAAGAAGTTTCCTTGGACTTTGTCCAGAAACCTAAAACTGCTAGAGATTCCTCTTCATGTCCACCTTTACGTGGGAATTCTGAGTGCGTATCAAGCATGCCACTGGTGATCTGCATCCACATCAACTGGAGTGTCTCTGCCAACCAGAGATCTTCTGGGAGGCATGACTCCACCAAAGGATACAGCATTACATACACCTAGGGTTTCTAATGCTTGTTGGGACTCATTTGATCATACAAACAGTCCAATTCAATTTTTCTGTTCAAATTACTAAGTACAAGTTTAAGCAGTTTCCTTTACATATACTTCAATTAGAGATCATCTCTCTACCAAAGCGAGCATTTAAGCTTTTAATGGCCTTTTGTAATTTTCTCCTATCGGTCAAATACCTTCAACAATAATCTCCGAAGCTTTGGAATGTGGTACTGTTGCCTGTATTAAATACTGAAATTTGTCAACCTCGCCTATTCATTCTTCATCAATTCTTTAAATTGTCCCCAAAATGTCAACCAATCTTTTAGGTCCCCACCAAGAACTCAATTGAGGCAACCTAAATCTTTTCTTAGTAGTTTCATTGCTGGGCCCTACTCAAAATGACTTTATTTTCAGAGTTAAATTTAACTTTGTTTAACTTATTCTGAACAGAAAATCTAACTTTTGAATTTCTATATATTCACCAGAACTCTTTATCTCATCATCTAGTTCACTATGATATCTTCTTGTCTAGTAGGTAATCTAATATGACTTTATCCAGAACTCTCAGTTCGCCTAATTCTACCTTCAAGTGTGCATAGTTTACTTTGGCAGTCTCCACATTGCAACCCAATGTTACCAATTTCTTCTTTAGACTTTTAAATAATTTAGTAAAATAGGTTCTTACTGCTGTTCTCAATTTCTTGTTTCTGTTTACTTCTTTTGTTCAGTATTTGCTTCCATATCTTATTAAAAACAAAACAAAACCAAAGGCCTTCTAAACAGTAAATAATAGGCCAGGTCCTGTCACTGTCACAGTTGTTAAATTATGGAAGAAAATAATCTGAGTTTAAACAAGAAACTTTAATTTTAAACACACGCTTATCTTTTGACTGCCATCTAACAACATAAACAAACTTCATATTTTTCAGTTAATTGTAGATCAGTTGTTTGACTTTTTCTATTTATTTAAAGTAAACAAGGAGTAAAAACTGTTGTTGTTACATATTATCGCTTCTTATAGCATAATAGTTGTTTAAGTATCTGAAGGAGGTCTCAACTCAGATTTTTCTAAGAGACCCTATATTTTTTCTCTGTTTATAGTTGTGCATTTTATGTTCAGAAAGTGTAATGTGTTGGTTTATTATAGTACAATTTGTAAGCAGTTTCGGAGAAATAAAGATATATTATTATTATTATATTTAGTTTTTATATTGTACAAGACTTTCTCCTTTTTCCCACAGTATGAGTGGTCCTTCAAAATATTTTCCCATCTGTGCCTAATAATAATTAATCTGTTACTACTGAGGGGCTGCATGGAGTGCTTAATTAATCCATACATTAGTCAGACAAGTCTGTGAAATAAAATGTAGAAGATTTTTACATGTTTATACTATTAACAAATCAAAGTAGACATTTAAGATTCCCAAAATAACAAATTCTTCACACAATAGAAGGGTTACTATGTTGACTGTGAAAACAACTACAGTTTGCCATCAGTTTCTTCTGCTTGCAAAAGTTCATGGATTTGGCGGTGCTTGCTAAAAACTGTGGTAACCGTGTGTGTTTAAAACAAATTGAAGGAGAAATAGCTAAATAAAGTAGGAAATTTGATTTTGTTTCTTATTCAGATCCTGCTTTGTGGAATGTAGTTGAAGAACTACAAATTAATACTTGTGCTAATTGCGTAATACAACATTCAGATTTAGATTTAAATCAATCTAAAAGACGATATTCTGACAACATTTGTTACCCTCACCAAAGTTATTTTAAAACACTCCAGAGTGACGAAACAAAAGCAGAACTTGTACATACCCAATTTAAAAAGTGTCGATTCTCTCAAATTGTAGCATACTATTTACATATATGCTTTTACTTCAAGATAAATTTCAGAAGAAAATAACAACTACCTTAAAAAAGACCATTTTGAAGTGTAGATTCTCCCTCCTTCACAATGACATGAAGAGAGGGCGTCAAAAACCAACAGGCCTAGAGCACATAAAATCTAAACCCAGCCCTGGCAATATACATGGACGCTGACATCTCACTTTGGAAATCCTATCTCAGGATGAACTTTGACAAGTCCTGGGCATCAGATTGGTAGGACAACCCGGGATGTAAGATGTAAACAAATACAAGAGACTGACCAATTTAACAAAGACAGCAGTTTCCCACATATCAGTACACCAGGGTATCAGCCCCTTCTATGTTTCAGACTAGTAGGTCTGAAATATACAGCACCCACACTCAACTTACTGAGGCTGCATATTTCTTGCAAAACACTCCTATACTCTCCTAAACTTATTCCGGGATAAAGTTCATAAAGCCAAGACATTCATTGCTTATCTTGCCATAATTATTAAGTTAAATAAAGAAGTGGTAATCTTTCAACATACAAGGGTTTATGAGTCAGGCTCATTTTAGGTTAAAAAAAAACTTTGAGTGTATGTTAGGTCAAGCTAAATTAGCAATTAAACAGGTTATTAATACTTACTAAATTACTGCAGAACCGAGTTAAATCGCGATATATATCCTCTCCTCTTTGAGGACGAGGGACTTTACAAAAATTAGCAATTCTAATTTTATTGAAGAAGTACAAACATACAAGTCAGCACTTAAATTTTCAAGTACATACGTTTCTTGTCTTTGACTTGTTTGTTTGACTTCGTATTTTTTTTGGCAACCTTCATTCTTGTACCTGAAACTGAACGAGTCTCTGTTCTTCATCACACATACTCTGTGGTCTGAAACTATGAACTATATAAATATTTTTATATAACTATAAACCATTGTCTTTAAACATAAAGGTACATTATTTAAAGTAATGTATAAACCTAGTAGACCAAGAGGAGCATATCCAGTTTAAAAATAAATATAACAAATGGTTGTAAATTTCTCTATTGGCTCAATTTCATCTAGTTGTAAGTTAAAATTTATTGTTAGTCCAAAATGTGTCCATTTAATGAAGATCGTCGTAAATTATAACACATCAAATAATTATTTTAAATCATAGGTATTGCCTATAACAACAAAATTAATCTGAAAGACATTGTACCCTTCTTAAACAATTTGCTCTAAATCCTCTACACAAGCTGCGTACTGAAATCTATTTTTCTTCATCAGACTGAAAGGCCGCTGGATGGAGCCGAGCAGTCTCTATCCGGGATAGGGAATTTAATATGGGGAAATTTGCTAACGCTGTTTTAAGTAGGTTAACGGGCTAAAATGGGAAACGTCTTTAAATAGAAGCATAGAACTATTAATTTAGCAGCACTTAGAAGCAACAACGTAAAACTTTCTTGCCATCGACTTTAAATGCTTAGGATAAAGTCAATGTTCTTGCCAATCAAAAGTGGATTCGAGTTCACTTTTATTAAAAGATAATTTTTTTAAAGTACGTTAACCAGTTTAACTAGTTTGCAGTTTTTACTCCATATTGAAAGCGGTACCCAGAGTGGGTATCTAGCCGTCTCTATAACTACTGAAGTATAACCTAAAATTTGGCATGGGTTTAATATTGTTAAATGATATTGTTATTTTTGTTTTAAAATATATTATACACAACTAAAAGTTACACCTCATTTCTAAGTTTGAGCTGTGCAGTAAACGAACTATAATTTAATGGGTTGAAAACAAAGTAGTACATAGGTTAAGTCCACAGTGACAGAAGTTATTGCACAACAGCTGAAGTAGTGTCAGATCAAGGTGGTGAGTGTGTGCCTGCGCAGTGACCAGTGGCTGTGATGCGCGCTTACGTCGCTGTACAGTACAGTACAGGAGCACAGGGCTGAAGAGAGAGGTGACGTCTGACTTCTGACAAGCGATGAACGAGTCTATACTAGCACAATCTCCACGATCTCAATCCATTCAAATCCAACCCTAGGCTTTTGTTTTGACTTATTATCCAACAAACCAATATCACGTACATTATTTCATCATTTTTGGGTATCATTTTATTTGCCAAGGGGTTTTTACTTCAATTAAATTTAAATATGCAAACTTAATCTTTCATTCTGCACCGATCGCCAACGATTAGCAAGTTATCGTAGGCCTTTCCGGCGCTCCCTGGACTGCTGCCCCCCCCCCCGCACGGCAGGACTGCGGGGGTGTTATTTACGCCACTGTCCTTTGTCCATGATCTGTTTAGTGTTTACGCGGTGTCCATTGGCTTTAAATATACATTTAAATCAATGGCGAAGCCCCAGTCGTGTGCCATAAACTCGTTTATAGCATAAAATGCTTCTGCGACCAAATTATTTTCAAGCTAGTTTTAAATGCCCTTGGTATAGGTGCACTTTTGATCGAATTTGGCAGTCTGTTGTCGAGTTGAACTTCTGCCAGTGAACTACTGTTCTGTATCTCTTAGTTCGGTAATGCTCCTGCGTTCGTAAGTGGATATCACTCCCTCTTACGGGGTCGCATTTTGTCTGAAAAAAGCAGTTTTCCAAAATGTAGAGGCAGGGTCATACCTAGACTATCAGGAAGGGGATCAACGACTCCTTCCCAATCCCATCGTCGAGGTACTCTGTTCGCAAAACTACTATTCATTTACTTTAAATATATCATTTACGTTCAAAGTCAACGTATTAGACCCCATTTATAGTATAGTAACCGCATAATCTTTTTTTACTCAGGTTCAGTTTATCTTTTTGTTGCTTAGCTTAATAATTAGTGGAAGTGATTTCTTAGCATATCTGCTGTGTGACGATGACGTAGTAAATGTTAAACTGTAGAGCGTTCTAGTAATCTGGTCTTTCGATACATCGTTACTGATCCCAACTACCGGTATTGTATCGAAGTCACTAAACTTCAATAAAGTAAGCCGTTGCCGTAGCAATAATCATTATGACTCTATTGAACTATTTATTTATTTATTGATACCATTGGCACATTAAGTGCATAAACAACAACAAAATTTAAAAACATAGTA
>JAHHFQ010000202.1:0-80412 GCA_018831715.1 Matsumurasca onukii | reverse complement strand
TGCTTGTTCACTGATTTCATTACTTCATTTTGACTGATTAGTTAGCATAGAGTAAAGCTTAACTTGCTTCGACAAGTCACTAAGTTGATAATAGATACATTAGAGGCTTAGCTGTTAAAACTGTTGGTTTAGCCATTGAATTTTCTTATGGAAGCCCAACTAAAAATGGACTTGTGTTCGCTAAGTTTAGCCAGCACTCTGTCGACACCTCAGAAGACATGGTATACAGATAACACAGTCTTTTGTAACTTTCAAAACTAAACGAGTGGTAATTTACAGACATCGATCCCGGTAAACTAGAAAAGTAGCTGCAAACCTCTTTTAGAATTCAATAGGACTTCTATAGGTATAATATCAATGGTTTAGAGGAAAAAGATTACATTTTCCTTTTGAACCTGTTGGTTTTTAGTTTAGTTAATTCGTGCACACTTTAACTTAATGCATTATACGCATGATTGAACACAAAATTAGTGTTGAATGAAACACGTCACAATTGCTAAGTTGTGGACCAAATTCTACCTAAAATCTACCTAAAGTGAGCTGAAACAAACTATAAGTTCAGGCGCGAGAGGACAATTTCTAAGCCTACAAACTTGTTTGTTTCTAAAGAAGCTAAAATAGTGCCGTTTTAATTTGTTGAAAGCCAATAGATCCGTAAGCCAATATGTCATGTATAATTAATACTTTAACTAAGAAAGGTTTGGTCAGGCCTACTCATGTTTAGCTCTATCCCAATGTAATCGAAGATTTTTTCTCTTTTATCTCTTATTATCTTTGTAGACCAAAGAAATTACCAAAAAGAAAACTAAAGTTTACAAGATTCCTTTTAAAACATGTGAATTTACAGTCTGCTCGAAATAGTTATACGAGTTATAGAAAATGTGCTACCTAACAGTGCTATAAACAAAGTTTGCCTGTAGTTTCTTCATTGCTCTTAAAGTTATAGGCCCCGGTAAACATAAATAATAATTAATCTATGAACGCTCAAAACAAGTTTTACTTTTAGCAATCATTATTTATTTAGAATGATGGTTAAGATTACCCTGCATGTCTCTAAACCAAAACAATATGGATCGAATATGTAAGTTCATGAGGTACCAGTATTCCCAAATGACTGAAAAAATGTTTACATTACTGTAAAAACTGTATTTCTGAAATTCTCTTAAACACGAGTCAAAAGAGACGGTGTTGAAAAGATACCACCTACTGCGTATTCATTCATACAGTCTGTTTTATATTTTTGGTTAGGTTTACTGACTATGACCATTAATAACATATACTAGTAGGTTTACTCATGTGAGAAGCACAACATATACAGTGGTGGAGAGTAAAGTAAAAGCAGACTGTCACAATATTATCCAGTTTCTAATCTTAAGCTCTCAAATGTCCTACCTTTCCATTTATAAATTCCAAATTAAATAAATACCAATAAAGGCAATACCAATAAGTTTTGTCAACTCAAAGTATTTGTACATTGACAAATAAATTGTTGAATGTATTTATGTGCATCACCTCTACAAGTCTAATTTTTTGTCCGAGTGTTACCAAATTCAGTAAAATGTTCGTTTTATAAAAATATATGTCAGCAACATTAGACAACCTGAATTTTTCTAAGGTCTTTTCACCAAAAAGGGAATTAATGATCCAAAACCTGATTTTAATGATCCAATTAATGATCCTTTTGGATGTTAAGGACATTTGAAAAAATATGTTTTTATTACGATACATCAATAAACTAAGAACTATGAAAATCCATCAATTTTTTAACAAAATAATAAAAGGTTAACGTAGACATTTCAAATTTAGTACACAATTAAATGTTGGTACTTCGTATGCAACATGTTTTCACTTTTGAGCTGACTGGCCTAAAAGCGTGGTATTAATTGATTATTTAGACAAACTTGGTCACAATGCTTCACATATGTTATATGTGTAATTTACTTGTCTAATATCTTAGAATGACATTATATGTTGTGAAATATAACATATTTAGTTACCAGGTCAGTGCAATTTCTTCATCAACATATTATTTACAACTTTGTTTTTGATGAAACAAAGGGTTCTATTGGACTACTGTTATTAAATAATTTAAATCAAAGGGAAGTAAGTAAATTTAAATTGAGTACAAATCAATAAATATGATAAACCCATATTTGACCATATTCAAACATAAATACGTACAAGTATTATGGTTTTCATTTGGGGTATTAAGCTAAAAATGCAACGCTATATTCTTTTTAGTTCTTGTAATTTATTTTTAACTAGTTTAGAATGCATTTTAAAACGTAAATATACTTAAAATCCCAACGGTTTCGAGATCAAACATGTAGTTTTAAGTACGGGTTATTGTGTTTGTTATAGTCCATATCCTTGAAAACTTATTTTGAAACAGCTGAAACAAAATAAAACAATGAAGTGTCGGTTTTAGTTGTTGCAAAGTATGACAGGTTTGTTCTATTCAAAGCAAAAACTATTATATAGTGTTTTAATAATTATCCCCAAAATAAACTGAGCTAAGTTTATGTGTTACCATTGTTCAAGAGTATAAATATATTGTGTGTAGATGTATTTCTTAACAAGAAAACATAATACTTCTTAAGCAAGATAAAACTGTTCCCAAGATGGTTTGTCTACTGCAGTGAACACTTTTTAGTTCACTGGACTGTAAAATTACTCTTTACTCAACAACTTGGATTCTTCGTAAAATAGAATACAATACATACAAGATAAACACAAATTAACGAATTGTAACGTTTGACCACACCGAACTATTTCACTATTTGTTTGTACTAAAATAGGCTGAATAATACTTAAATATTAATAATAAGTAAACAAATGTTAAAATATTAAGACAAAATAAAAATATTAAAATATTATGTTGTAATATTTAGAGTGGTTATGTTGTTTTAGCCATTTCACTATCTGATCCCTGTTTAAATTGAACTGTAATTAACTTATGGTATTTTATATTCTTTTGTATAAGTAAACAAGTCTCTCTTGTTTGGGGTTTCCCTGGATCATATGATTTGCAATTATGTTGTATAGGAACTACGTAATTTGTTTGTGCTTCCAGTTTTTATTCGCTTTGTTTTGTACGGTGTCTCTACAACTCTAAAGTAAGTTAGGATGGGGAAAAGTGCTGATGTCTATTACCAATGATTACTAATCTATTGAGTAAATTGTAATCATTGAGTAGGATTGACTCTTAACTTGGTATCAGGAGTTAACTGGAGGTATCAGGAGATATCTGTTGTATACTAAAATACACTATAACTTGCCTGCAAGCATTCTAATTTCATTTAATAAGCAAGATAACAAACAACAAGTCATCGCCATGATTTCAGAAATAAGAGCTGACACTTCTACGAAAGCATATTCAATGAAGTGGAAAAGTGCGGCTTTTGTTAATTTATCAAGTATTGTTAATTTATCGAACAAACTGATTAAAACCAAGGTGCCGGTTTTAACCTCGTAGGGAATCATCAGTTGAGTTAAGACCTCGTGATTTGTCTGCATGTAATCCTGTTTAAACAAACCATGTAACTTAAGATACTCATTTTCTTATATTGGCATAAGGTCTTGATGTCCTTTAACAACTATCTTGTTAATGTTGACAAATTCGTGTATAAAATGATACTTGAAGAACCCCTGAGGCATTTCTTGGCATTGGCCTTCGGCTTTGCATTGTGAATATTTTATTCTAAATCAAATTTAAAATCCCAATGTTGGAACTATGTGTTCTTTTTAGAAAAACCAACACTTCAACAGCTTCCATCTTCTGACGTTAAGTCCCGTTACGTCATTTCTTTCTGTACTTTTCTACTTACACATACTTACGAAGAACATATACTTCCATTTTGTGTTCTATAAAGACCATAAAACTAAGATAATAATCAGCATAGAAACTAATAGTTGCCGCTTTCACAAGGAAAGTGTTCACTATACCCTTCCATCTTTTAAAACATTGTGTGTTGGTCGTACGTCGTATGAATAAATTTAGTTTTATTGAATCTTCAAAACTTTAAATGATTGCCTTTACAAACAAAAAGTTACAAAACCGAATTTTATCACAATATTGTAAATCGGGATTAAAATAAGTATATGGAATTTTAGCTTAAACCAGATAAGTCGCTTTTTAACCGGAAGTTTACAAAAGAAACTTAACACAAAACACATAAAGATATACACACAGACATTAATACATTTGTCACTCATATTTTTACTACATTTTACATTTCTGTTGACCCAAGGAACGTATTTCCACTTAAAGAAGAATGATCACCAACAATTCCTTGTTTATAGGCAGCTGTTCACCCCATAAAAGACAACCACAAGAGTCAACTGCAACATGAAACGTTATTGATGGGGATTATGGGTAGGAGTATAAGTCTAATGCAGTTTTCATGTGCGTCAGTCTTATCACATTTATTTGATAGTAAAGCTTTAGTGCCCTGTAGAGACGACGGTTGATATTGAATTCAATAACTTACCAGCACTATGTTACCAACATGTCATAAAGCTGTAGTTTCGTTGTATTAAAGTGTATACAGTCCTGAAGTACATCTGGTATACATTAGTACAGTCTCCCTTTTCCACCGAAAAATGTGTCAGCACGGATGTATGTAAGCCATTAACAATCTTATATTTAACTACATTTCCGGACATGTGTAACGTGCTTCCACACAGTTACAGATGTTACTTGAACCATTGTTTCCAGGTGAGTTGGCACCCAGCTGTAAATCTACACAACACGCTTCTCTGATTTATATGATCTGTGTGCTGGCAGTTCACACGAAACCGGTTCCACACAGCTGATTTTGGCACGTAGTTGTTAATGTGCATAATTGTTAATCAGTTAATGTAGCAGTTCGCAACCATTCACTCATATTTTTTGTTGAATGTTGCTTATAAATCTCTGTCTTTTCTCTTCTCCTCGGCAATACATATCTACTAACTACTCCTCATACAGTCTACCCAGCTGGGAGTGTCTTGGCTTATTCAATAGAAGCCGGCGGTAAATATTACTTGTGTAAATGTTCTACCTTCATTGTCGGTGATACTGACATTCCAGCCAGGCGTACCAAGAGGCTTAAGAAGTGGATATTGTAAAGCTTCGTAGAGGGGATGCCACATAATTGTAGATACTGCATTTATATGTTAAATAAACCAGATTTTTCAGGGAATTTACCCTATAAACAAACACGTTCTAAATCATTAACTTACTAATTATACAAAATAAATAACAAAATTGTAAAACATTGTTATACTTCAATATTTCTGTATTATAAACTTTTGACTAAACCTACGGTTTTATAGATATCCAAAGATCAATTATCAATATTATTCTTATGGGAATTTACCACAAGTTTTGAGATTTTTTATACTAGGTTTTAATTTTCCTGTGTCGTACCATTTAGTTTCTCTGAACTTAGTTGATTTTATTAGTCGAAACCAATAGATTTGTACCAGCTACATTAGCCCAAACACACGGTAATTTTTTCAGCTCATCTTTTAGGGTAATATCATGTGTCCTATTCGAGATAGAAAAAAATGTTATGTACAAAAACTGTAGATACTTTTAATTCCACATGGACGATTTTCCGTTAAATTAATCCGACCACTTGTTTAGGCTCTACGGTCAAAATAGTACACCTCTACATACCCGGATTTCGCGCTATTTTTAAACCCCCCAAAACGGGCCCCCCAATTTGAAATTATGATTGTTTGGGGTTTCCTGTTGGTTACAAGCCAAGACCAGCCTACATGTCAAATTTCTATCTCATCTGTAAGTACCCAGACATTTATGTCAGTGAGTGAGTGAGTGATCACGCCGTTCGAGCTTCGAGCTATATAGTATAAAGAAGAGTGAAAGCTACCCCCAAAAGAGTGAAAGTCGAGCCACTCTTTAACGATAGTAGCTGGGTTTCAACACCCAAAAGAGCGAAATTTCACTCTCTGAGTGGCTTTCACTCTTTATTTTTATAGTGATATGTTTCTATAAGCCAAAACACAGAAAATAATTTCTTTTGAACGTAGTTAATTCATGTAAATTTATTTTATCACTTATGTCTAGTGATGACAGCATGCGTACCTCTCTTCATTAACGAGCAATACCTGTAGCACTAGTATAATTTAGAGTACGAGTATATCAGTTTAATCTAAGGGAAACATCTTTCATATTTTATTTTTAAGTGGCGAGCACTTCCTTTTTAACTTATTTGAATTGTCACAATGATATCAGTTCACTTCATGTTTAGACTGATAGATTTGTTTAAGCCAAAACACAGAAAATAGTTTCTTTTAAACGTAGTTTAGTCATGTAAATTAATTTGATCGCTTTAGTTTAGTGATTCCATCTTGCGTACCTCTCTTCATCAACGAGCGATTCATGCACCCATTTAAAGTATAATTTAGAGTATATTAGTTCGCGGAAAAATATCTTGCATGTTTTCTTTGTACACTGTTTAATTCATTTGAATTGTCACAATGATATCAAATTGCTCAGCTAAGTTTGCCAATGCTTTACAACGCTGAGATAAATCATTGGACTGTCACAACAGCGGATTTTCATCGTCGTCAGTGTTTTGTCAGCTGATTCCCCACCACCTCTCTCTGTCACCCACAACAACATTCATATTGATCATTTAGTTATTATGTGATTAACAGATTTAATATCGGGTATTCTTTGTATAAGAGGTTTTTCATTTTTTACGGCCTAGTAGTTCTCTAGTTTTTGTTTGCAGAGAGTGGAAATAGAGTTTTTAAGAATAATTGAGTTAGGTTGATCAGTTTTTCTCTGATGTCTTACGAAAATACACAGCAAAAAAATTCAGCAAAAGTATTTTAATTTTCTATCTATGATATTATTGAATTCGTCAACACTAGAATTGATTCTTACATTTTGCATCATGTTTAGCTGCTAGGAACAGTAGACCCAGCAAACCTTTATTTATGTATAACAATAACTTACGGTTGGGTCTAAAACTCGAGTAAATTTTGATGTTTGTAATGAAAAACCCCTATACTTATAAACATACAAAATATATAAAACTTCAAATATGACACAAACTCTTTGTCAGTAAAGAATGTCATTTTCTTTGGCTCAATTATAACGAAATGCACTTTTCATACAATGTAACCCACTTACATCAAAACGTCATCGTCGTTTGATACTGCACTAAAAAATCCCATTGTAGTGTTTCTTTTAATACAACATCCTTTTAACTCTCTTTGACATAAACTTTGTCAAGCCGGAATTGAATGGGTTTTAATAGCGTGGACAAGTTTCAAAACATCCGGCGTAAAACTAGAATAGAGACTATATTCGAAGAGTGGTTTGGATAAAACACAAGTCATTATTGTTTTAAAACAAAATAATTGTTTTGGGAACGAAAACTAATACAGTAATATAATATAACGAGTGGTTCTTACATCAGTAAATGTCAGTTTATTCCTTAAAATGTGTAACTATAGTATGTTGAAAAATATAATGTGATAAAATATATGTTTTGTTATTTCCGTCGTTTGATCAAGGGCTCTGCTCTTACAGATAAATTCGGTGTATTTCAACTTAAATCTATGAATAATGATCTATTTCTTTTGTATTTGCCTAATAAAATTCTAATTTATGTTTTTAATTTGAAAAATAATAAATAAAATGAGCCATGTGGGTAATAAGCTGAAATATTTCTGCATGTTTTCATTATATTCTTCAATGTACCGTACTAAAATTATAATTATAATTTTCACGTAAATTTTGTTTAAAATTGAACATTTTTCCAAACCTAGCTACACCTTGCATCCAATAAAAGCCATACGTTGTCAATACTGACCATGGTATAATAAAATATTCATATTTACTAGACATATTTGTATATTTTCGTATCATTCAGTTGGGTGAATTTGACTGAGCGTGTGTTTGCAAGGTTGAGTAGTCTAACTACGAGCCATCATCGCCCCATTCCGAACCAACAAACAACTCTCATTCTCTGTTCATGTTTAGGGCATTTCCATAGAAATAGAGGTTTTCACGTCAACGATTTATACAACAAAACGTTGTAGAACAAAACAGGAAAGCTGTTATAAACTTGACAACACCTCCTCAGTTAGATGAAAAGTTTAAAATATAATTATATAAATGATGTGAGACCACTCTTCAAATAGCAATTTTTGTTCAAAAGCCAAAAGACAATAAAAGACAATTTAGCCGGTTGTACAGATGACTGGTGACTGAACGAGTAAATGTTTAGTCACTTCCGGGTATGCTACCCTCAATCACATACTATTTTGAAGCTCTTGGTGTGAAATCTTCGGGAAAATCTGAAAACATTCTTTGTTTAAGGCCCTGATGACTAGTTGGCAGCCAAAAAAGATGGCATCTGAACATCTGTCCTTGTGCTTAACCGATATTTTGCATCATAGCAGCAAAACAGTTGTGAATGCCAGTTTTATATTTGCGTCCATTTTTAAGGAGTTTCAAGAACACTTTATTAAATGACGATCCGTTGATCACAGTTTTACAGATGGGTTCTTTTACGACTGGTTCGCTTTATTTTCGCTAAAATATAGGGATGTGCAATGGACATTCAGTAAGTTAAGTTTTTAAGCTGGAACTACTGTTCCTTCATAAAACATGAGCTGGAAAATATCGTTGTTTTAGAGATTCTGTTTTACTTTTATACCGCAGTTTGTAGGTTTCAAAGCTGAGTCAGTGAGATGTCTGGGATTTAAAGTAAGGTCACGTCACGTTCCCTGGCTTAAATATTCCAGACCTTTCCCAGATAACAATGGCTAGATTTTCCTTTCTCCAAGGAGTAAGAGATTGTGTGTGCTTTACAAAATTATCCTTGGAGATGAAAATGTTGCTGATAAAGTTTATACACTGAAGCTGTTTATTTATATACTGCTTGTGTAAATAATTATGTTTAATTTTAAACTAAGTATTTTTCCCCAATTGACAAACAGCTTAAACATTTATGTAATGTTAATTTTAGATATTTCAGTTAAAAGATGGTGTTTCAGAACTACTTCCAACAGTTTTATGTTAATGATACATACTTTAAGACACCTTCCAGGTAACAGACTCTTTTATTGACCTAACTAATTACGCATTATAAGATGACACATTATTTTAAATTTATTGACTGTTATATAAATTTGAGTGAGTAGGATTTGTAAGAGTGTGTAGATTTGACTTGTTCGTATATTTTGTTTCAAGACGTGTCATCGAGACAAAAAGCTATTTAATGAAATAATGCAATGGCTTTGTATAACTGTGTGGTAATCATTTAACGAGTTTATCTAAAGACTAAAAGTATTAATAAAATGAGTATTTGATCCCAATCAAATCAACGCAATGCCCAATAAATCTTGAATCATCATATTTTCTACAAACATTCCCTAAGGCACATTACAGTTGCTGCTACACATTACAGTTAAACCGCATGAACGCCGAAGTAAACACACCATTAGGTGTGTAAATCCCGAACCGCACAGTTAGGATTATTGGTAATGGACTAACAATCGTGGTTCAGCAGTGATGAGCTTGCTCGTCATTCGTAACTCAGTTAATTGTGAGAAAGGAATACAGTTCTGGCGTAATAATGCAACTACGTCTGCACGTTAACCAGATACACATAGATGTGTCTCAATCGTTATGCACGTGTACAGTTTGAAAGTTAGAATACATCGTTACTAGTGCTGTTTGGAAGATTTTATATTATCCTATTTTTTTGAGATATTGATGCCGTCAGCATGGTAAGACTTAGGCTCGTGACCATGAAATGAGCATCACCGATCCTGACCCACAAAAGACCTTTGAGAATGCTTTCACACAATTTTTTAGAATATGTGTATATGTAAATATCATCTCTACAAGTCGCATTATTGGGCCAATTGTATGGCTAAATACGGGTATTTTAGTCGAGTTTGTAAACAGCACAGTCAAATACCACCCGGCGAGGACTTTTCACAAAAGAGTTTTAACTATCTAAAACCAATTTCAAGTCCAATTTCAATGAGATTTAAAAACAGGTTTAACCTTTATTGCTGTTTGTTACAATTTTTATTTAACCTACAATTTATTTAATATAATCTTTAAAAATTTAGCAAGTCCGTATACTGTGAAAATAATGTTAACTGCACAGCGATACACTGCAGCAATTATGGCCGTGATAGACACTGATTGTAAAGACAATAAATAAATTAATCCTGAAATTGGGTCACAGTTAAAATGTATTGGTGCAAGTAGTATAATAAACTGAACAGTACCTTTTCCACACACAGACGAGATGAAGATGATGAGATGAAGGACAGGGCCTCGCTGCGCGTAGAGCTGGGGATGGGGAGAAGGCGCCTTCTGGGGAAAGATGATGATGATGATGGAGAAACACAAAATTCAAACACAAATGCACTCTTCCTTGCACAGAAAAATCACTAAAACTACACCACGGGTCTCTGAGACCACGTGTTGAAGAAAAATATTTAAATTAAATGTATTTGTCACACACGAAAATTAAAACTGTCTTATTAGAGAGCCGGTAGAAAGTACTATTGAAAAGAGTTAAAAAATTGAGAAAATGTGTTAAGTTTGCGGAAAAATGTAAAGGTTTGCGGGTTTGAGATTGAAAGAAGTTGTCCGTCAAAGAGCTTACACGGAACTGGTCGAGAACTGAATTTGAACGTAGGGGCTCCCTGCTGTTGCAGTGAACTTGTATCAGCCAATCAGAAAGAGGCTAGCTGTACAGGAAGTAAGCGGTGTACCGGAAGTGAACAAGCAGGAATCAGCAAAGTTAAGCCTGCATTGTGGTGTCATACGGATTGTCCTAGTGGTACTATGTTACTGAGAATCGAGCAAGTCTATTGTAGCTGTAGAATATGGATGCATGTAGAGAATTGTCCATACCGGCCCCGTGAATCACAACGAGATTCGCAAAAAATAAAGATATATTTCAAGTTTGAAAGAAAATAAATCATAAATCCATATTATTTATAAAAAAAAATATAGCTTTTATTGAGAAAATTTGAAGTCTTTTTTATTTTGGGATAAGTGAGAGCTTCACAACAGGTCGTTTTATTTCTCCTGAAGGTGTCTTCAAGGTGACGACGCGGGTGACTCCATCCGTTCCTGGGTGCGTAGCTATCACTCTTGCTATTGTCCAAGTTTGTGAAGGAGTTGGGTCATGTACCAAGACCAAATCGTTAATCTCGAGGTTGGGTTGGTTTTGTTCCATTTACTCCTTTGTTGCAAAGTATGCAAGTATTCCACTTGCCATCGTCTCCACAACCTTTCATGGCTTGTACTGTTTGCCATCTTTTCAAACGATTGAAAGGTATTTCTTTGAAGTCCGGTTCCGGAAGCGAGGTCAATGGTCGTCCTATCAAAAATGACCAGGAGTTAACACATCAATCTCGGTTGGGTCAGTAGATAAGCGGCACAGAGGGCGCGAATTCAAAATAGATTTGCACAGTAAGGGTTTGAAACTCTTCTAAGGTTAGGATTGTGTCTCCCATAATCTTCTTCAAATGAGTTTTGCACTTTTAATGCCGCTCTCCCATATTCCTCCGTGATGTGGAGCGGAAGGGGAATAAAATGAAAATGTGTTGAATGTTGGGTTCTTAGATCATGAATGCTGTTTAGTTGCCTCGTTTCTCAATAACTCTCGAACAATTTTACTGAGCTGGTTTGAGGCTCCTACAAAGTTTGTTGCGTTATCAAGATAAAGATCAGAAGGTGCACCTCGTCTAGCGATAAAACGTGTTAGAGCGGCGATAAAGCTATCAGTTGTCAAGTCAATGCTACCTCGATATGAATGGCTTTAGTAGCAAAACAAACGAATAGACATATGTAGGCTTTGACGATTGTTGCTCTTCTTAAAGTATGTATCTTTATATTGAAATGTCCTCCGTAGTCTAATCCTGTAGTAGCAAAGCAAGGCGCAGGGTTTACACGTGCTTCTGGAAGGTTTCCCATTTTAGGACACAGAGTAGGAGGCCTAAACTTGAAACATGTCATACATCTGTGAACACGAGATCTGATGACACTTCTTGCAGATATGATCCAGAACTGTCTTGAAATAGTTAGCATTTGAGGTCCAGCATGTAAATATTTAATGTGATAAAAATCTACAATTAGCGCTGTGACGAGGTGTGACTTAGGCAGCAATATGGGGTGTTTGGCTTCCAGGCTTATGTGAGCATTTTTTAGACGTCCACCTACTCGTATTAAACCGTCATGGTCGAGAAAAGGTGCTAAGTTTTGTATTTTACTCGAGCAAGGTTTGTTTTTCTTGAGAGACTGAAATTCTTGCGCAAACTCACTTTGTTGAACTAAACGACAAATGGTTGTAACAGCGGTTTTTAGTTCAGTGTATGTAAGTTGGCCATTGAGTTTTTGAATGGGCTTAGTTGTGTTATGTTTGAAACGCAATAATAATGCGACAATATTTTGAAGTTTCCTCCATGATGAATATTTTAGTAGGAAGTCATGCTCCACGTGCTCATTTGTTACAAAAGAAAACTCTTTTTCTGGCTTAAGTTCTGGTAATGCGGATCTGTCGACGTGTGAATGACTGGACTCAGAAGTGGGCCACTGTTCAGGGTCTAGCGCAAGCCACTTGGGTCCTGACCACCACAAACTATGTTCAATCAGCTGGTGAGGTAATATACCTCTTGAGGCACAATCGGCCGGGTTTTGAGAAGAGGTACATGTTTCCAAGCGGTGTTAGGAAGCCATTCTTGGATTTGGGCGACACGGTTTGCTACAAATGTTTTTAATTTATACGAGGGTGTTGAAATCCACGCTAAGGTTATGGTGGAATCGGTCCATGCATGAATGCTACTAATAGTCATCTGTTTGGTTAGAAGGTTGTAACAATGGTTCATTAGATTTGCCAACAAGTGAGCGCTGCATAACTCTAACCTGGGCAGTGACGTGCGTTTCAAAGGCGCTACTTTGGTTTTTGCCATAACCAAAGATATTGTGGGCTGATTTAATGACTCATTAGACGCAGTGCGAATATAAACACATGCTGCGTAAGAGGTTTCGCTAGCATCACAAAATCCGATCAACTGTACATTACTGAGGTTGGATGTTCCCAAGTGTCTGGGTAGCATTAGTTGCTCAAGTAAAGGAAGCTCGTTTGAAAACAATAACCAGTTTTCGGCAAGGTCAGTAGGGAGCAGTGAATCCCAATCTAAGCCTCTGACCCATAATATTTGAATAAATATTTTTGCGAGAACTACGACAGGCGCTAAAAATCCGCACGGATCAAAAAGCCTGGCAATGTTGCTAAAACATTTCTTTGGTGAGTGGTTTGGATTCGACAGCATTTATTTTGTATGTAAAAGTGTCAGTTTGCGGAACCCACTGTATGCCTAAAATACTGATGAGCGGTTGGTCAGGTGTGATGAATTTAACAGGTTGTTCGATGAACTCCTCGGGGATTCCCTTAAGAAGATCTTTATGATTAGCGGACCACTTTCTCAATTGAAAACCACCCTTGCCTAGCAAGCCGATAACTTCATTTTGAAGTTTAACTGCGTCATTTAGATTGTCATGACCTAGAGCAATATCGTCGACATAAATGTGGTTTTTTAGAGCTTTGCATGCGTCCGGAAAAAGATCCCTTTCGTCCTCAGTTAGCTGCAGAATGACTCTGTTTGACAGGTATGGACTCGAGGTCATGCCGTAAGTAACAGTATTTAGTTCATAGATTTTAAGTGGCTCGCGAGGATCCTCCCTCCAGTATATGAGTTGGTACTTGCGGTCGTCCTCGTGCAGTTCAATTGAACGAAACATTTGCTTTACATCTGTAGTAAACACGTACTTATGCCACCGAAAGTTTACAATGATTGAAGCTATATCGTTATGCAGTTTCGGGCCAACGTGAAGAATGTCGTTTAGTGAAACATTTGTAGATGTTTTACAACTTGCGTCAAAAACTACTCTGAGGCGAGTGCTCGAACTTGATTCTTTGATTACGCTGTGGTGCGGCAAGAAATAATGTTTGAGGCTAGAAATGTCCTTGTCAAATACTGACATGTGACCTTGCTTTTTGTAATCGTCCATGAACTCTGTGTACATAGTTTTAAGTTCAGTTTGATTATTAAGTTTATTTTCCAGAGCATAAAACCGTCTTTGAGCGACGTTTGAGGAGTTACCAAGTATTTCTGGGTCTTGTTTGAAAGGCAATTTAACTGTAAATTTCCCTGTTTCTGGGGAGCGAGAGTGTGTTTTTGCAAAGTGATGTTCACATGCGATTTCCTCTTCTGTTAACTTACTTGGCTCAGGAGGTTGTTCAGTTAACCAAAAGTGTGTCATGAGTTTGTGGAGAGGGTCTTGGTTTAGACAAACAAGTGTTGTATGGTTAGAGTGTTGTGTTTGATCAGTAGCGTCAATGAGAGGTGCCTTGCCGATAATTATAAAGCCAAAAACACTGTCCAATGCGTAAGGCATGTTGTCCCCCAGACTGTACTTGTTCCCTTTGATGATTTCAATGAATAGATCTGCACCGATAAGCATTTGAATGGGTCCCTTTTGGTCAAAATTCGGATCCGCTAATTTAAAGTTCTCAAGACTTTGTTTTACTTTTGGAGATACAAGTAGAAGGCATGTCTGAGGTTATTTTGTCTAGAATTAAAACAGAATGTTGTTTTGCAACTTGTTGATCATCTAGGGTGAAGATATTGACACGTGTAATCCCCTTAGTCTTAACTGAGGTAGACGAAATGCCGTTAACCAGATTGAGTGACTTAGAGTACTGTCTTTTCAACTGGAGTTTGTTTACAATGTCTGAATTTACAAATGAGCAACTCGAGGCGCTATCAACAAGAGCCCTGATAACCAGTTCTTGACCGTGTTGTGATGAAAGTTTGATAAGAAGCGTGCCTAGGACAGTAGTAAACATCTCGTTATCTACATTTACCGCACAAGAGGTCTGTACATTGTTGTTAGGCGGATCAGCTGTTTTAGCGGAACTTTGAGTAGGGAAGGGGGAGGGTGCCGTGTGCGTTGCCTCGCCACCTCGGCCTTTGTTATCTCTTACTGCATTTTTATTTGTTTCAGTATTAAAATGTAGAAAAGAGTGATGACGTTTGCCGCATTTCCTACACGTACTTTTACTAGAGCAGTCTTTGAATTTGTGTGAGCCCAAACAGTTAATGCAAGATTGTTAGATTTAATATGATTAAATCTTTCTTGAGTCGAGCTTAGAAAAGTCAGAGCACGCATAAATTGTATGGTCTGAATTGCAATAGTTGCAGCTAGAAGATGATTCTTGTGTAGTTAAGGTCACGTTTTTGGTTTGTGACATACTGTTTATTATATTTTATATTGTTTGAATGGAAAGTTGGATTTGTTTGACGAGAGGTTGAGATCAAATGAGCGTTTTCCATGCAAGAGCATTCATTTTCTAAGAACTTGATAAACTCGTCAGTCGGTAGAGTGTCCGAATCTGTGCGGCTAGCTTCAAACCGGGTTCGAATGTTGTCATCAAACTTACGAAGTAGTAGTGTCATTAAAATGGGATTATCCTCATTTACTCTAACATCTAAGCTAGCTAAGGCAGAACTATGTTCAAGAAACTGCGATATGAAAAATCGCAAATTTTCATTTGCATCTTGGCAGTTTGGCATGTCAATGAGGTGATTAATATGCAAGGACAAGTACTCTAGGATTGTGGTACCTTTTAACAAAGTTGTCCAGGCAATTGTATAGTTTTCTTTTGAGATAGGCAGCGATTTGATAAGATTAAAGGCTCCTTTTCTAAGCATGAAAGTAAGTATTGAAACTTATCAACGTCTGTTAGAGCATTGTTTTGATTTACTGACACATCAAACACGTTGTGAAAAGATATCCATTGTGCAATTTCACCATTGAATGATTTCAGATTAACCTTAGGCAATCTGACGCTTGAATGAGCATCGTTTGAGACATTTGAGAGAGAGTCACCGTCAGAATTAGGAAGGAAAGATTTTAGAGAACTCTGAAGATCGAGAATTAAGTCGGCTACCTCGGAATCAATTTGTTCTAACTCTTCAAGTTCGGTTTCCTCAATACTAGAGGGCGTATTTAGTAGTTTATCTTTAATTGCGTTGTACTCCTTACTCTTAGCGTTAGTTTCTTCATAAATACTTAGAGCCCGTTGTGTGTGACGGTCCGTAAGTGTAGGGAGTTCAGAGAGAGTTTGACAGTGAGTCGAAAGAGATTTGAGTCTGTTATGAATTAATTTTGACTGGCGTTTAAAAGTAATAAACTTCATATTTACCACTTATTATAAAAAGCTTGCATGGAGACAAAATGTTTAAGCTGTATCGATTAACTAATGAAAGTTGAATGTTTTATTTTATCAAACAACTGTATAAGTCCTCGTTCACTAATGAATCACTTCTTGTTTACTGGCAGTACATTAAGATTGGCTTGGAATTAAAAGTGAAAACCCCAAAAATCAGTCTATAGAAGGAATACTTTCACTTATAAAGTCTTTAAACACACAAATGTCTATCGAAATCCGGCTCGAAGGACCAATGAATGTTACAGTACGGCCTACAATTTATTTAATATAATCTTTAAAAATTTAGCAAGTCCGTATACTGTGAAAATAATGTTAACTGCACAGCGATACACTACTGCAGCAATTATAATGGCCGTGATAGACAATGATTGTAAAGACAATAAATAAATTAATCCTGAAATTGGGTCACAGTTAAAATGTATTGGTGCAAGTAGTATAATAAACAGCTGAACAGTACCTTTTCCACACAGACGAGATGAAGATGATGAGATGAAGGACAGGGCCTCGCTGCATGCGGTAGAGCTGGGGATGGGGAGAAGGCGCCTCTGGGAAAGATGATGATGATGATGGAGACTTGAAGCACAAAATTCAAACACAAATGCACTCTTCCTTGCACAGAAAAATCACTAAAAACTACTTGCACCTTACGGGTCTCTGAGACCACGTGTTGAAGAAAAATATTTAAATTAAATGTATTTGTCACACACGAAAATTAAAACTGTCTTATTAGAGAGCCGGTAGAAAGTACTATTGAAAAGAGTTAAAAAATTGAGAAAATGTGTTAAGTTTGCGGAAAAATGTAAAGGTTTGCGGGTTTGAGATTGAAAGAAGTTGTCCGTCAAAGAGCTTACACGGAACTGGTCGAGAACTGAATTTTAACGTAGGGGCTCCCTGCTGTTGCAGTGAACTTGTATCAGCCAATCAGAAAGAGGCTAGCTGTACAGGAAGTAAGCGGTGTACCGGAAGTGAACAAGCAGGAATCAGCAAAGTTAAGCCTGCATTGTGGTGTCATACGGATTGTCCTAGTGGTACTATGTTACTGAGAATCGAGCAAGTCTATTGTAGCTGGATGCATGTAGAGAATTGTCCAATTACTTTATACATAAATCTAAAATTAAAATTGATTAATTGTTTAAAGGTGTAAAACACTTATTCTTCGCTAAAACAACGGAATGGTTCCTTTTCAATTAAATTTAAAATGACTGTGTATCGCTTCAATATACTGTAATAAAGAACACATAGAAGTCCTGAGGCCGAAGAAGACCCGAGAGAGATATTGACATAGCGAATCAGTTCTAAATTACAAAACATTTGATTCTATCATGTGAGCGGTATAACCGCGTAGCTGCGTGTCGGCCTGGTTTTTGTTCGTCTGTCAAAACCTTTTAGCCATGAAGGTTTACAGAAAACTAGGACGTTTTAATGATTCTCTAGCCCACAATTTCATATTAGAGACAAATCAACCTACGTTCATCGAGTCACACAGATACAGCACTCATGTTTAGCTGTTTGAATAATCTTCCAGATTTAATATCGGGTATTCTTTGTATAAGAGGTTTTTCATTTTGACCCTAGTAGTTCTCAGTTTTTGTTTGCAGAGTGGAAATAGAGTTTTAGAATAATTGAGTTAGGTTGATCAGTTTTTCTCTGATGTCTTACAAAATACACAGCAAAAAATTCAGCAAAAGTATTTTAATTTTCTATCTATGATATTATTTTGTCAACACTGGAATTGATTCTTACATTTTGCATCATGTTTAGCTGCTAGGCACAGTAGATGTTATTTATCTATAACGATAACTTACGGTTGGGTCTAAAACTCGAGTAAATTTTGATGTTTGTAATGAAAAACCCCTATACTTATAAACATACAAAATATATAAAACTTCAAATATGACACAAACTCTTTGTCAGTAAAGAATGTCATTTCCTTTGGCTCGATTATAACGAAATGCACTTTTCATACAATGTGTAACCCACTTACATCAAAACGTCATCGTCGTTTGATACTGCACTAAAAGAAATCCCATTGTAGTGTTTCTTTTAATACAACATCCTTTTATCTCTTTGACATAAACTTTGTCAAGCCGGAATTGAATGGGTTTTACTAGCGTGGATAAAAGCCAAAACATCCGGCGTAAAACTGAATAGAGACTATATTCGAAGAGTGGTTTGATAAAAACACAAGTCATTATTGTTTTAGGAAACAAAATAATTGTTTTGGGAACGAAAACTAATACAGTAATATAATATAAAGAGTGTCTTACATCAGTAAATGTCAGTTTATTCCCTTAAAATGTGTAACTATAGTATGTTAAAAAATATAATGTGATAAAATATATGTTTTGTTATTTCCGTCGTTTGATCAAGGGCTCTGCTCTACAGATAAATTCGGTGTACTTCCAACTTAAATCTATGAATAATGATCTATTTCTTTGTATTTGCCTAATAAAATTTAATTTTATGTTTTAATTTTAAAAAATACAAATATAAACACGGGTAATAAGCTGAAATATTTCTGCATGTTTTCATTATATTCTTCAATATACCGTACTAAAATTATAATTTATACTCATGTAAATTTTGTTTTAAAATTGAACATTTTCCAAACCTAGCTACACCTTGCACCCAATAAAAGCCATACGTTGTCAATACTGACCATGGTATAATAAAATATTCATGTTTACTGTACATATTTGTATATTCTCGTATCATTCAGTTGGGTGAATTTGAATTATGTTTGCAAGGTTGAGTAGTCTAACTACGAGCCATCATCGCCCCATTCCGTCCTCAACAAACAACTCTCATTCTCTGTCATGTTTAGGTATTTCCATTAGAAATAGAGGTTTTCAAGTCCAACGATTTATACAACGAAACGTCGTAGAACAAAAACAGAAAGCTGTTATAAACTTGATAACACCCCTCAGTTAGATGAAAAGTTTAAAATATAATTATATAAATGATGTGAGATTGTTCTTCAATAGTAATTTTGTTCAAAAGCCAAAAGACAATAAAAGACACTTAGCCGGTTGTACAGATGACTGGTGACTGAACGAGTAAATGTTTAGTCACTTCCGGGTATGCTACCCCCAATCACTTAACTATTTTGGTTTTCCAGTGAAATCTTCGGGAAAATCTGAAAACATCTTTGTTTAAGGCCCTGACTAGTTGGCAGCCAAAAAAAGATGGCATCTGAACATATTTCCTTTATGCTTACCGATATTTTGCATCGTAGCAGCAAAACAGTTGTGAATGCCAGTTTTATATTTGCGTCCATTTTTTGGTGCCTAAGAATACTTTATTAAATGACGAGCCGTTGATCACAGTTTTGCCAGATGGGTTCTTTTACGACTGGTCGCTTTATTTTCGCTAAAGCTATAGGATGTGCAATGACATTCAGTAAGTTGTTTTTTAAGCTGGAACCACGTTCTCTTCATAAAAACATGAGCTGGAAAATATCGTTGTTTTAGATTCTGTTTTACTTTTATACCGCAGTTTGTAGGTTTCAGTTGTCGTATATCTGATTTAAAGTGGCAGTCACGCTACGTTCCCTGGCTTAAATATTCAGACCTTCCTGTGATAACAATGGCTGATTTTCCTTCTCCAAGGAGAGATTGTAAAAGTGCTTTTACAAAATTATCCTTGGAGATGAAAATGTTGCTGAGATAAAGTTTATACACTGAAGTTGTCATTTATATACTGCTTGTAAAATAATTATGTTTAATTTTAACCAAGTATTTTCCCAATTGACAAACAGCTTAAACATTTATGTAATGTTTAATTTTAGATATTTGTTAAAAGATGGTGGTTCATAACTACTTCCAACAGTTTTATGTTAATGATACATACTTTAAGACACCTTCCAGGTAACAGACTCTTTATTGACCTAATCCACTACGCATTATAAGATGACACATTATTTTAAATTTATTGACTGTTATATAAATTCTTGAGTGAGTAGGATTTGTAAGAGTGTGTAGATTTGACTTGTTCGTATATTTTGTTTCAAGACGTGCATCGAGACAAAAAAGCTATTTAATGAAATAATGCAATGGCTTTGTATAACTGTGTGGTAATCATTTAACGAGTTTTATCAAAAGACTGTGCATATTAAAATGAGTATTTGATCCCAATCAAATCAACGCAATGCCCAATAAATTCTTGAATCATCATACTTTCTACAAACATTCCCCTAAGGCACATTACAGTTAAGCTGCCACACATTACAGTTAAAACCGCATGAACGCTGAAGTAAACACACCATTAGGTGTGTAAATCCCAAACCGCACAGTTAGGATTATTGGTAATGGACTAACAATCGTGGTTCAAGCAGTGATGGCTTGCTCGTCATTCAACTCAAGCATTGTGAAAGGAATACAGTTCTGGCGTATAATGCAACTACGTCTGCACGTTAACCAGATACATTGATGTGTCTCAATCGTTATGCACGTGTACAGTTTTGAAAGTTAGAATACATCGTTACTAGTGCTGTTTGGAAGATTTTATATTATCCTATTTTTATGAGATATTGATGCCGCAGCATGGTAAGACGAAGGCTCGTGACCATGAAATGAGCATCACCGATCCTGACCCACAAAAGACGCTTTGAGAATGCTTTCACAGAATTTTTTAGAATATGTGTATATGTAAATATCATCTCTACAAGTCGCATTATTGGGCCAAGATTTATGTGTGTAAATACGGGTATTTTAGTCGAGTTTGATAAGCAGCACAGTCCAAATACCGGAACCCCCTTTTGAGGGGGACTTTTACCAAAAAAGAGTTTTAACTATCTAAACCCAATAAATTTCGTCCAATTTCAATGAGATTTAAAATGGTTTAACCTTTATTGCTGTTTGTTACAGTACGGCCTACAATTTATTTAATATAATTTAAAAAATTTAGCAAGTCCGTATACTGTGAAAATAATGTTAACTGCACAGCGATACACTACTGCAGCAATTATAATGGCGTGATAGACACTGATTGTAAAGACAATAAATAAATTAATCCTGAAATTGGGTCACAGTTAAAATGTATTGGTGCAAGTAGTAATAAACAGCTGAACAGTACCTTTTCCACACACAGACGAGATGAAGATGATGAGATGAAGGACAGGCCTCGCTGCATGCGGTAGAGCTGGGGATGGGGAGAAGGCGCCTCTGGGGAAAGATGATGATGATGATGGAGACTTGAAGCACAAAATTCAAACACAAATGCACTCTTCCTTGCACAGAAAAATCACTAAAACTACTTGCACCTTACGGGTCTCTGAGACCACGTGTTGAAGAAAATATTTAAATTAAATGTATTTGTCACACACGAAAATTAAAACTGTCTTATTAGAGAGCCGGTAGAAAGTACTATTGAAAAGAGTTAAAAATTGAGAAAATGTGTTAAGTTTGCGGAAAATGTAAAGGTTTGCGGGTTTGAGATTGAAAGAAGTTGTCCGTCAAAGAGCTTACACGGAACTGGTCGAGAACTGAATTTAACGTAGGGGCTCCCTGCTGTTGCAGTGAACTTGTATCAGCCAATCAGAAAGAGGCTAGCTGTACAGGAAGTAAGCGGTGTACCGGAAGTGAACAAGCAGGAATCAGCAAAGTTAAGCCGCATTGGGTGTCATACGGATTGTCCTAGGGGTACTATGTTACTGAGAATCGAGCAAGTCTATTGTAGCTGTAGACTATGGATGCATGTAGAGAATTGTCCTATCATATACATAAATCTACAAAAATTAAAAATTGATTGAATTGTTTTAAAAGGCACAAACACTTATTCTTCAAAAAAAACAACGGAATGGTTCCCTTTCAATAACCAAATGACTGTATCGCTTCAATATACCGTGTAATAAAAGAACACATAAGTCTGAGGCCGAAGGCCGAAGCGAGTGATGTGGAGATAGCGAATCAGTTCACAAATTGCAAGGAGCATTTGATTCACCCATGTGAGCGGTAATTAACCGCGTAGCTGCGTGTCGGCCTGGTTTTTGTTCCGTCTGTCAAAACCTTTTTAGCCATGAAGGTTTACAGAAAACTAGGACGTTTTAATTGATTCTCTAGCCCACAATTTCATATTAGAGACAAATCAACCTACGTCATCGAGTTTCCACAGATACAGCACTCATGTTTAGCTGTGTTTTGAATAATAATCAGTGTTTTTGATACATTTTGGCGTGTTTGAAGACTTAACAGCAGGTTTTCGTGACCATGATTAAATATTATATTTGAACACATGCCTTGTATGTAGAATGAAACTACTTTTAAGCTTTCAATAGATTGTTCTAGTTGGTTTAGAAACGACGAGAGCTTGTAACTTGTTCAACTCTAGTGTGGCGATGTTTTGCTTTTAAAATCTACATGAAACACGGAGCAACATGTGAACATCTGTTTGTCGTTCTTATGTGACTTGAAAGTAGGTTACTCGACTTTGTTGAGTGCTTCAATAATACAAAAGTTCAAGATAAATGTGTAAAATTACGTATCTGAAAGAAACCTTATGGTAGAACTTTCATTGCCCATGATTAGTGCCTCAAAAGCACCGTGTATGTTCAAAAACTAAACTGAAGTTTTCGATTGCGAAATCATCATTACCTTTTAAAACTTAAGGTTCGGAGAAATTTTACCCGAATAAGAACATGGTTAAATAACAACAACTTGTTTCACACTTTTTTCAATAGAATGACTCTGTTGTGAAGAGGACTTGAGAGTGTAAGTGTGAGTGTGAGGTTCATCTGGATTATATCATCTACTTCTACGTGACAATCTTTAGTTCTCCACTGTCTTACATATTCTGTTTTAATGACCTTTTATTAAAGAGAGTTACTATACAAATAAGTTGGTGTATTACGAACGTAGTCTCCTATCTAATGTTTCTATGTGACCAAGTCAGCTCTACAATGAGTTACAATGGAATTACAGGCATAATTCAATTGTTTCTTTGCCTAGAGTTCTATCTTGATACCCTTAATGTACAAGACAATATTATGTGATATCTTGACATCTCAATATATCTGAGCTCCGAGGTTATAAACAACATTATTAGAAACGTTTCCATCGTTTTTGAGTGAACAAAAGTAAACGTCGTTTTGGGATCTGGAATCTGAACCCGTCTTCAGGTGAAAATGTCACCTAAAATTAACTGAGCCGATTGCACAGCAGCTAAAGCAAAGCATCGCTTGCATGAGTGGATTGAATTTCCTTTGCGATTGTTCCTCTTATTCGCTCCGTTCACAGCCTCGCTTTGGCATTCGGCCGTTCTATTGCCACGGGCGTTACAAGGCTGTGGTGAGCCTTCGGCCTCGGACTTAGTGCTCCATTATCACGGGCGCTACAAGGCCGGGTCAATAATGCGTGTATAAGAGTGTTATTGTGCGTACGTTTCAGGTGTTTTCCAAGTCAGGGGACGGCTTGTAATGAGTCAAGAAAAGTGTTTTTAGAAAGCATAGTCACGTGCAATATCAAAATGATGGCCTTGACTTATTAATTACAATACCTTAAAAGACATAGTTGCATTGAATTAGTATGTTTGTACTTTAATCCAAAATCTACGTTTATGTGTCAAAATCAATTTTGAGCTCATTCATTTTTATAGAAAGATGTGTCAAATTTCACCTTTATACCTTTCATTCGTGTAGTTTTCCTGGCAATGTAAAAATTTACATGAAAACCCCAAGCACGCAATCAAGTTGGCAGCCTTTATCTTTTATACAAATGTGGTGTCGCATCATTTATGTATACCCCTATCCAATCAAGCTTTATGTGACCAAGATAGCTCTACAATGGGTAACTGAAAATATTAGGAACGCTTCCAAGAACTGCTGCCAGAAACCAACCCTCTAAACTTTACCTCATGGACGAGTTATCACTATAAATTGTTATGAGATTACTGTGATAAAGTAGTGTGGACTATTATTATATTATGTGATGTCTTGTTTCCAGTAGAAAGGAAGCTACGTACTGACAGGGGTTCTAAAAGACTAGAGACAACCTGTCTAGTAGTTTAGAGTTTCTAGAGTTTCAATCGCCACCTCGAAAAGTTAAATCTAGGCTGTGTCCAAACTATCACCTTGTACACAGAGGGAGGGAGGATTATACCACTAACCGGGTATCGGCAAATACAAATCCTGGAGATGATGGATGTTTTCCAAATTAACCAATTCAATTCAAAGTATCTTTATTAATTACGTGCGTACAGGATACAGTAATAATGGGATCCTACACATGTATAAGTTACCCAAAATTCGTAAACCTAACGTTCAGCTTGGGTCTGTAATCAGTGTTCGTGATTTACCGTGTAAAGAATTTTCTGAATTTAACTACTTTGTTAGGAAAATCTGTTTCATTCATCATAGCTCGAAAAATCACCATTAACCGTGCATGACTGGGTATTTTTGTCTTCTCTCTTACAGATGGTCAGTATGATTCACGGCTGTGATTGGTCGTCCACTTGTCCAAGCCAGGCAGTGCGGTTCTCTGACAGTTGTCACTAACCGTGGATGTGCTTGATTTCTATTAGTATTTAATGTTTAATAGATGTTTTGCATGTTGTATTTTTAACTAGGTTAGCTGTTGTCAAATCAAACCAGTACAAAGAAAAATAAATTTCATTTGGTGGTGAAAATTTAATTTGGTGGTAGTCAGCTTGCGCTAATTACTTTCAAGCTACCTTATTTTCTAATGTTTTAGGTTAGGTTACTTTTCATTGCTTCATTACTTTCAACCGAAGACGCATCAGATTAGATCTCGAAATCAGTGTTCTTTTTTTGATTCTTTCAAACTTATAAATAATCTTAAGACTTTGGTTAACTGTATTACATTAACCGATCACGTAGTATAAGGAATCTATGAATATAATTCAAGAGCGAAATGAAACAATATCACGTGAAATGTGTCAACAACATATAAGTTATACTCGGGAAGCCATTACCATATGTCTAGCCACAGAAATGTAAACGTACGGTTATTGTTTGTTTAGGCAGAGTTTGACCATCTGCACTCCATAAGTCTCACAATACACTGATGTATAATATCAAGTGTGGTACTTTCAGTGCTTTCCTCTAAATGTAAATAAATACAGTACTATTCAACCATCGTTAAATCAAGTGTTTGTGTTATGCAAGATATAAAAGTACAAACAATCATACTATAAAAGGGTGTGACCTTTTTAAAAAGATTTTGCCCAATTATTCCTTAGTTTAAAGAAATGTATATATCATACAAGGTGGAGGGAAATGTCCTTACCCACTCTGTCTAGTAGTATCATACTTAAAGTAAATGTTGAGGTTAGAAAACACAGTTTTTATCACTATGTAGTTTGAGTCGAAACGACAATAATTTGACTGTTGGTCAGTGGATGTTATAACTAGTGAAAGTCTGATATACCATGCTTTGAAAGTTCAGATCGAGTAAATGACATTAAAAAAAGGTTCGCTGTCTCTTTGGAGCTTACGTCCTTCTTCTTCTTAACGCATAGCTATTAGCTATTCAAATAATTGTATTGCTTGAAAAGAGACTAGTACCGGTTTAATGGTTTAGATCATCCACCTTCCCTCAAGTTAGTCTTAGGAGGTTTTTTCAAAACGCTTTATAACAGCTAGTCTACAAAACAATACAACATGACTGTACAAAAACGTAACGAAATTAAAAACAAATAGGGATATCAAACACGACCACGGTCAGTGACTGCACTGACTGACTGCCTGGCCAGCCACCAAACAGCCCCATTGGCTGGCTCAGAGCAGTGGACGACCAATCACAGTCGTGAATCAGACTGACTGATTGTAACAGAGAACTCAAAAATACCTATTTATGCACAGCCAATACGATCTTCTCCTGGAGATATTGGCACTTTATTAATAAATTTGAAACAAAGGGTTATTTACAAAGTTTTATTTTGGACAAGGCTTCATAGCCAGCTATCATCTTCTGTGACTTATTCCACAAGGATTTCTGGAACAAGCCTATTGAAAGCATTTGTTTTTATTTATTTATTTATTTATTTATTCACGGTTTACGCCAATTTACAATATAGTAGTAGTAATTTTGACCTTTTGTTTGAAATTCTATTAACACGCCAATATATCAATTTAACGTTATTTAGTAGTGGATGACTGACTCTTCCTAATGTTTGTTAATGCTATGTCAAGGCTTTCACCGGGGTCAGATCCAAAAACGTCTTGTATTTGTTGTTCACTCAAAACGATGAGACACGTTCAAATTGATGAGAAAATATACGTTTCTTTCGTGATAAAAAACTGAATATTCACATATCTTGAAGAACTGGATGTTATTAGATTATTTCTATAATAATTTCTATATGAATTTCTATACTATTATTTCTATATAGCAATTTAAACCTTCAAACAGTCTAAAAAAGAAAATTAGATAATAATAAATTCTCCATTGAATATTATTTATACAAAATTTACTCCGTCTGCAAACAACTCAGTTGGAAAGGCAGGTCTAAGTTCTGGCGAGTGGAACTGGATGACGATGACCGTGTCCGAGGCTTCAGACCGTGTCTGATTTATCGAGGCTTTCTCACTTCCAGTGAATATCTCTTCCATCTACAGCTGTTTACTAGCTTTCTCTCGCCATTTCCTTAGTAGCTTTAACGGGACTTTTGATTACAGAATCTATTAATTGTACTATTGCAGCTAATCAAATAATTCCATCTGTATGTTACAACATAATGTAAAAAAATACTTCTTAACTTTAAATATATTTCCTTGTTAAACACCGTATTGCAAATACAAGGTGGAAGGTACCCTTGGACTTTCTTAAAACTTTATAACATTCCTCAAATGGGAAATAAATGTCTACCACAATAATAACGTGACCAAAATAATGAGACAGTTCATTCCCTTGTCTCATTGTACAGGTAACCAGTTTTAGTAATCTGCCGGTAAATTTGAAACCGTCTCAACTAAAGAGGAAAAGAACTGTTTTACAACCGTATATTCGATAAAGTTATATCCATAACAAGTAGTTTTATTTACATCGTGTGGTCAACGGTTGGGTAATGTTCGACAACAATACAATATTATAAACATAACGTAACTAAGTAAACTTTGATTTTACTCTATTAGATATCAAGAACCTGTGGTCTTTCAATGTCTATTTGATACGAATGTTTCACTATTGCTGGTATTCAAATTAGAACCTGCACCAGTGCCGATGCAGCAGTCTCTGGGGACGCTCTATCACATACATATTGATGAACCTTTGTATACTTTACACTTTCTGTCAACTATTCAGCTTTTAAACAGAACTTTGCACAACATAACTCTCTGGAAACATCCTTATATTATTTAACCATATCAACTTATGTACGACTTGGAATAGAGCAACCAATAGAAATTGGTCATTTTAAATCGGTAGTTATGTAAAGAGCGGGAAAGACTGAAACTACAAGTGTTGTTACGCAGAAACATATCGAGACTAAAAGGAAACAGGTTGTTGAACTGTAGTTTTATATAAGAATAAGGGTATAGTTCATTCCATCAAAACACATGATTAAATACATCATTAAGTACATAACGGAACAATATTGCCACCAAAACTAGCTGTAAGTGGAACATACAATAATAAAACAACAGATTACTGTCTTCCAGATAACGACTTACTCATTGCGGCAACTGCAGCAATAACTGTGTTGATGTGATCTCACATACAAAAGGTACACTTACATACCTTACAGAAGTGCCTCGGCGTTCCTGGGCTGGACGCCAACACAGACGCTGTCCTCATAAAAAAGAAAGACAGCGGCTGTTTGCCAGCCCGTACTAGTCATGAGTAACCAAGGACAGGAGAAGCGAGCACAAATATTAAGAAACCACCTGTGTAAACAGATGTCTTCAAAATATTAAAGGCAATTTGTAAGTTTTTTTACAAAACAAGATCATGTTATTACAGATTTTACAACGAACAATACGCAAAATGTACTTGGATTCCAACAGTACTAGCTAAAACCCTGTTACTGATTATCTTAAAAATTATATCAGTATTTATAGTTCTGTGGTGAGATAGAAAATTGGAAGTACGTATCTATAGCTTACCGCTAAAAGACATTGTACGGAATAGACCCTAGGGGTCTGCGTCCCAAACATCTCTCTTGCGAGTATTCCGCCTACTAAAAAGAGCAGTTCGCATAATGGTTGTACGTAGACGAGTTTCGTGTAGAGAAATATTTAAAACTCTTCAACTATTACCTTTAATGTCGTTGTACATATATGAAATGCTAATAGTTTTTATAAATTTAAATACGTGACATTCCAAACTGGTTAAGAAGTGCACTCTTACGATACGAATACAAGACGCAGAGATGAGCACCGACAGACCCCACACAAATTAAGAATCACGGCCTCCCTTCCCCAAAATTTTGGAAAAAACTATTCAACAAACTAAAGAACTCAAGCTAATTCAACAAGCGCGAAATTGTAACAAATGTAAAACTTCACTAAAACGTTTTCTTACGAACGGAGCTTATTACTCGGTTGGTGAGTATTTAAATTTTGGCATCCAACCACTAGTACCAACTTAACAAGTTAATTAAATTAACTATAAAATTATTATATTTTATAACTGTATGTATTGTAAAAATCATGTTTTATTTTTCACTTGTATGTAATTAAAAAATGACGATTGTAATACAATTGTAAAAATTATCTCTTACAATAAAGGATTTGATTTGATTTGACATACGCCGTTCCAATACTGATTAGCAAATGCACCGTACATAAAGGTGTGTCAAAGCTTGCCATTGTAGTCAGCATCAAAGACAGTGAAGTAAACTTGTTTGCCAGTTAGGAAAATTTAACTCATATTTTGCAGAAGTGTTTTCAACTGTACACCTTCTGGTCGAGTCTTATAACGCACAAAACTACCAAGGTACTTATATTTCTGTATTACACTATTTATTGGGTATAACAAAGACTAATAGGTAAGGAAAGAGCTGCACAGTATCAAGCATTGTTGTTCAGTATAAATGTTGTTCTAATGGAAGACGTGTTGACTGCTAGTGTTGCTAATCATCTTCTCTACAAGTCATGAATAGAGATGAAGCTCTCTGACAATGTGTCTGCTTGATGTACATGTGAGACAATCATATCAGTTCTACTGTAATTGGTGCCATTCCAGTTTCATATTAGTTGTAGCAGTAGTGTAGGACCTTCTGGCATATTTTATTACGGTACCCATCAAGATTGATTTTTATCGTATTCTTCTATACTTCTTCCAAAACAGGAGTTTCCATAAGATGTTTTTACCACAAAGACTCATTATTAACCAAATATATATGTGAAAAGGTTCAGAAAGGTGTCGTGAAAAAGGTTTACATGAACGGTGTAAGATCTTTCATCTATAAAACTGGTTTTAAAAAGTAAACTACGGGTTATTTTCTTAAGTGTACTTCGAAAGTTAAAAGAAAGTATAACGTAAATGAAAATACCACACAAAAACACTGAACAACATACAAACATTATTTGTTTTTAAGGCATACCATTATTTAATGCAAATGTACTATCAGTTGGTCAGGCTCATGCGCCGATTTGGTTTTAAAAAGAGCAGTAATTTATTGTTGATTTCCATACGAGCAGACCAAAATGTTGTTGTTCACTGCAGGCTCTTCCTTAGCCTCCTCGCTCCGGCTGTGGAGTGGTTCAAGATTAAACATAGATTTCCTTATCGAATCAGCTGATCGCTCAGAATAGCTGAGGGGCCGAAGCCAAAGAGCTTAATTAATCATAAAAAGTCAGCTATTAATACTGAAGAAATTCGCTTGACACAAATTTCTTTCATCTCGCTAAGAGCTGTCAAGCTCTATTTCGACCCTGTTATAATTTGCGTTGCAAACTCTATGATGCGTGGTTCTTTTGGTTAAACTTTAAAGCATAAATTATGTTTTTCTATTAACTAAGACAACAGGTCAGACAACGATAAGGTTAAAGCGCCGACAGGCAGCAGGAATGACTAATCGAATTATCTTTTCAATTTGTTACTTTTATTCGCTGATTCTATCTCTAGTTCACTACGCTCACAGCCTCGCTTCGTCCATTAGCCTCATTTGTTCGTGCTCTTTTGCTATAATAGATTTTATCGATTAGATTGATTGAAAATGTGGTTCTAGACCACGTGCACGTCAACCCTTCGGTTTATTGTGCTGGCTCTCAGTTCTCTGTTTATTATTTTAACAGTTACTGTCGCACTGCAATATAACGTTGAAGCATGTCCAGGAAACTACTGAGAAAATGCTAACGCGTCTGTCATAATTTGTATTCTCTAGAAATAAAGTTATTTATAAACATTTGCATTCATTGCGTCTTAAAACACTTTCACTCAACCTCCATATCAAATTCGCTCATCTTAATAGCATATTTGTGCTTTCACAGATAAACCGAAGCTTATGCTATATGCTTTATGATACGAATTACATCACAAATATTTAACTTTCATATATGTTTTCAGTCATGGGACAAGCAAAGCATTCCCCAAAATCTTCACATTTCAAGAGTTTTGAGAAACATTTGGAAATTTGACTCAATAATACACAATCATATCTTTTTACCATTACTAATGTAAAAACTAATGTTAATTAAAAGACAGCTTAAAGCTTATTAATAACATCAAAATGATTGATAAATGATGAGTCCAGAAGATTTTGCCTGAGCCCAAGACTGATACAAAAGCCATCTCAATTGTCTGTTGAAATCGATTTTGTAATTAAGTTCGATAAAGGTTCGACCAACCAATCAAAGATGTGGTTAAACTTTAAACCTCAACAGTTTTCAACTTGCCTCACCAATCTGAAGAACCATGAGTAATTGCATTTAAATGTAAATTAGTTGAAGAATTTAAGACTGGACGCTACTTTTCCCTAATAAATATTAACCCGTTATAGGGACGTTCATATAACGTTGTAGTCTAAAAGTATAAATATACCAAGATGCCATACCATAATTCCTATGATGTACTTACAAATTGATCTTCGTAAATTCAGCTTGTTTAGTAAATTTCCTTTGGGAAAATGAGACATTCACGCCGTCAGCATGGTAAAACCCAAACCCGAAGTCATGAAATAAGCACCGATCCTGATCCCCCGAACACGTCTTGAGAGTTTTTCAAAACTGTATATTCATATGATACTTTATATGAAAGTACTCTCTACATTTCGCATGTTGTCTGATTTTCATAAGATTTAAAGTGGTTAGCCTACCGATGGAATTGGACTATCAAAAGTACCCTTTTGAAGGGAGGTTTTATCAAAAATATTGTTTAAATTATCTAAAAACAGTACATTTCATCATATGATATGAAAAATAAATATATAAAATGAAATATCCATCAATATACCAAAAATCATGGACATCCAATAAACCGTTTCAAAAAGCGGCCAAAAAGTGATTTTCGCCATAACAGCAGAAAGAGTAGTGAAACTTTAAACGTGTTATCACTTCAAATAAGTAATAAAACTTGCAGTCAAATAACACATAAGTCTTATGTTGAAGGCCAAAGCGAGGCTTTAAGCGTAGTGAACAGCCTCGGAACACTCGTGGTAATAGAAAGGTCGAATACTGAAGCGAGGCTGTGAACGGAGTGAATTAAAGTAACAAATTGCAAAGGAAATTCCATTCGCTTTAGCTCTTAGCTGCGTGTTAGCCCGGTTAAATATTGTTTCATTAGCTCTTAAAGCTTAGCCAAGTCACACAAAGGTTAAGTTTCCAAAACAAGTATAGTAAACTACAATACAGATACAGACCACAACGTCCACCTCAAATGTCATTTATTAAAGAGTTACATTAACATTTAATGCAGACTGGATTTAATACTCAATTTAACAAGGCCGATTATCAGTGAATCAGTTTTACTGTTGTTGATCATTGAAGTGGTTTGAGGTTTGGAAACTCAGCCGCCAACTGTTGGAGTTACCAACTGCAAGTTGACCAGTCATTGTCCGGGAAACGATGGCCAACTTTACTTATTTACTACAATACATTTAATCTTTATGTTATAACAATAGTTTGGACTGAATGAAATAAAGAAATATCGTGACAACACGAAATGAAACGAAAGATTTAAAAGCTTGGGTTTTTTGTGAGTTGCTGTATATATTTAAGTTATGTCTGCGTGTGTTGTGTTTTGTGAGGAACGAAGCTCTATATTTTGCTTCACATTGTCCATATTTGTGTATGTCCATGTAGACACTATGAACACGTGATTATAGCACCAAATGAGTCTTCAAGTGAAAGAATTAGTAACGCAAGAATTAACACAGAATTACACAATATGATTTGTTAGAAGTAGGAGAACATTCAATTTAGCTAACTAGAAAACATTTACATGTACAATTAGTACAATTATTATAACATTTCTGCTTAAGTAATAGGCAAAGCTCACAACATACATGCACTAAATGACGAAGTAATTGTTTATACTATCACGTACACTGTCTGATTTGAAGGCTTATCTGGCATAACAAAGATAATCTATTGGAAAGATAACTCGCAATAAATAAAACGCCTGATTCAGTTATAGGAAAAACATTAATATCCCGTATAACTTTGTTATTCATACTAACAAAACATCTAAGTCAAGTTCTGTATCAAGTTAAGTTCTAAGGAAAACATTAATTTAAACTACACTATTGCTTATTTTACAAAGCAAAACCTGGTAAACTCCAAATTAATACTTTGTTCGCACAAATACCCGGCTAGAAATGTCTTTGTCAGCATATTTCTGTAACAAATACATTAACTGCTGCAAGAACCCCTTGAAGCTTACTTTGCCGAGTCACTGCTAACACGTAATTAAATCTCGATAAGATTCTTAGCGAAACCTTTGTGTCTTTATCTTAGCTTTACAATAAAATTATATTTAACAGCCTCCATTAGGGTACCTAGTCAAAACATCGATTGGGGAATTGGCTTGTAGACTACCAAAATAAGGGGGAACGCATATTATATCTAAATGTATGAACTGAGACTAACCTGTAATTCACACTTAGGAATAACTTACGATACCAGGGTTTGTAACGTTGTTCGTGTATCTTCATATCTACACCTAAACCACATTTTAGAAACTTACAAGATGATATGTTTACAGTGAAAGTGCAGTACTTTAAAAACAGTCTTAAGCATTTTATATTGCTTAATATTGGCAAAAGCACGCTTTTAAATTTCCAAATAAGATGGACAAACTTTAAGAGAAGAATTATAAGGGAGGATAGTATTGCGTAATGAGGGTTTGTCTGATGTTTTATAGTAGAAAGCAGTAGGAAAAGACACGGCTTCAAGCTTCGTTCCTTACAGTTTCAATAATAACTATGATTTATGACAAATAAGTGAATTATATTTCCACAAGTTCAGGCAAACTATTGTGACTACTCGAATGAATTGACGACACTATTGTTTCTTAATGATTACTTTACTTACTTGGCATTAGATGTTAAAAAGTGTAAATTTGTACTTAAAGTTGTTAAATAAATCAGCGATTTATTATTTAACAACAAGCTTTTCATAGTCATACTCAAGTAGTGATTTATTACTTCGCTTACAAGACTACAGGATGTATGTTTCGTTCAGTCACTATAAAGTTAACCTTTAGAAAAAGTATAGTTCGTCTCTGTGAGGCCCGGTTCCCAATCTGCTTTTATGCTTGGTATAAACTTTGTGCTGGGGATGAAATCACCAATTTCCCATTATAATTAGTGACTTTACTCTAGCTTAAATGTATACTAAGCATAAAAACAGGCCTTATCAAGGTAAGTTAAAACAAAACAAACCCCTCTACCACCCTGCTTCAGCCTTTATCTAGCATTACCTTAGAGCCACTCTACCAAAAATGGCATTCTAAGTATTAAAATAGTTTTATACTTAGTACAAAAGTAATATAGTACTACTTTAGTTTAATACTAAAAGGTTTATTGCTGGGATCGAACCCAGTGAGTGCCACCAAGGACTGTTTGGGCCCTGAGTCCAATGCGCTTCCTACCAGCCACGAGTCTGCTAGCACACGTGTCCTCGGTGTATTATATCCAGAACCATGTCTATATCACAGGAAGACTTAGTGGAATGTCAGACCGTTGTTTCAGCCATGTGTTATCTCATGATTGTTCCCCAATGAGCTCTCTGCTGTAACTTGAGCGCTTCCTACCAGCCACGAGTCTGCTAGCACACGTGTCCTCGGTGTGTATTATATCCAGAACCATGTCTATATCACAGGAAGACTTAGTGGAATGTCAGACCGTTGTTTCAGCCATGTGTTATCTCATGATTGTTCCCCAATGAGCTCTCTGCTGTAACTTGAGCGTTTCCTACCAGCCACGAGTCTGCTAGCACACGTGTCCTCGGTGTGTATTATATCCAGAACCATGTCTATATCACAGGAAGACTTAGTGGAATGTCAGACCGTTGTTTCAGCCATGTGTTATCTCATGATTGTTCCCCAATGAGCTCTCTGCTGTAACTTGAGCGCTTCCTACCAGCCACGAGTCTGCTAGCACACGTGTCCTCGGTGTGTATTATATCCAGAACCATGTCTATATCACAGGAAGACTTAGTGGAATGTCAGACCGTTGTTTCAGCCATGTGTTATCTCATGATTGTTCCCAATGAGCTCTCTGCTGTAACTTGAGCGCTTCCTACCAGCCACGAGTCTGCTAGCACACGTGTCCTCGGTGTGTATTATATCCAGAACCATGTCTATATCACAGGAAGACTTAGTGGAATGTCAGACCGTTGTTTCAGCCATGTGTTATCTCATGATTGTTCCCCAATGAGCTCTCTGCTGTAACTTGAGCGCTTCCTACCAGCACACGAGTCTGCTAGCACACGTGTCCTCGTGTGTATTATATCCAGAACCATGTCTATATCACAGGAAGACTTAGTGGAATGTCAGACCGTTGTTTCAGCCATGTGTTATCTCATGATGTTCCCCAATGAGCTCTCTGCTGTAACTTGAGCGCTTCCTACCAGCCACGAGTCTGCTAGCACACGTGTCCTCGGTGTGTATTATATCCAGAACCATGTCTATATCACAGGAAGACTTAGTGGAATGTCAGACCGTTGTTTCAGCCATGTGTTATCTCATGATTGTTCCCCAATGAGCTCTCTGCTGTAACTTGAGCGCTTCCTACCAGCCACGAGTCTGCTAGCACACGTGTCCTCGGTGTGTATTATATCCAGAACCATGTCTATATCACAGGAAGACTTAGTGGAATGTCAGACCGTTGTTTCAGCCATGTGTTATCTCATGATTGTTCCCCAATGAGCTCTCTGCTGTAACTTGAGCGCTTCCTACCAGCCACGAGTCTGCTAGCACACGTGTCCTCGGTGTGTATTATATCCAGAACCATGTCTATATCACAGGAAGACTTAGTGGAATGTCAGACCGTTGTTTCAGCCATGTGTTATCTCATGATTGTTCCCCAATGAGCTCTCTGCTGTAACTTGAGCGCTTCCTACCAGCCACGAGTCTGCTAGCACACGTGTCCTCTGTATTATATCCAGAACCATGTCTATATCACAGGAAGACTTAGTGGAATGTCAGACCGTTGTTTCAGCCATGTGTTATCTCATGATTGTTCCCCAATGAGCTCTCTGCTGTAACTTGAGCGCTTCCTACCAGCCACGAGTCTGCTAGCACACGTGTCCTCGGTGTGTATTATATCCAGAACCATGTCTATATCACAGGAAGACTTAGTGGAATGTCAGACCGTTGTTTCAGCCATGTGTTATCTCATGATTGTTCCCCAATGAGCTCTCTGCTGTAACTTGAGCGCTTCCTACCAGCCACGAGTCTGCTAGCACACGTGTCCTCGTGTGTATTATATCCAGAACCATGTCTATATCACAGGAAGACTTAGTGGAATGTCAGACCGTTGTTTCAGCCATGTGTTATCTCATGATTGTTCCCCAATGAGCTCTCTGCTGTAACTTGAGCGCTTCCTACCAGCCACGAGTCTGCTAGCACACGTGTCCTCGTTGTGTATTATATCCAGAACCATGTCTATATCACAGGAAGACTTAGTGGAATGTCAGACCGTTGTTTCAGCCATGTGTTATCTCATGATTGTTCCCCAATGAGCTCTCTGCTGTAACTTGAGCGCTTCCTACCAGCCACGAGTCTGCTAGCACACGTGTCCTGGTGTGTATTATATCCAGAACCATGTCTATATCACAGGAAGACTTAGTGGAATGTCAGACCGTTGTTTCAGCCATGTGTTATCTCATGATTGTTCCCCAATGAGCTCTCTGCTGTAACTTGAGCGCTTCCTACCAGCCACGAGTCTGCTAGCACACGTGTCCTCGGTGTGTATTATATCCAGAACCATGTCTATATCACAGGAAGACTTAGTGGAATGTCAGACCGTTGTTTCAGCCATGTGTTATCTCATGATTGTTCCCCAATGAGCTCTCTGCTGTAACTTGAGCGCTTCCTACCAGCCACGAGTCTGCTAGCACACGTGTCCTCGGTGTGTATTATATCCAGAACCATGTCTATATCACAGGAAGACTTAGTGGAATGTCAGACCGTTGTTTCAGCCATGTGTTATCTCATGATTGTTCCCCAATGAGCTCTCTGCTGTAACTTGAGCGCTTCCTACCAGCCACGAGTCTGCTAGCACACGTGTCCTCGGTGTGTATTATATCCAGAACCATGTCTATATCACAGGAAGACTTAGTGGAATGTCAGACCGTTGTTTCAGCATGTGTTATCTCATGATTGTTCCCCAATGAGCTCTCTGCTGTAACTTGAGCGCTTCCTACCAGCCACGAGTCTGCTAGCACACGTGTCCTCGGTGTATTATATCCAGAACCATGTCTATATCACAGGAAGACTTAGTGGAATGTCAGACCGTTGTTTCAGCCATGTGTTATCTCATGATTGTTCCCCAATGAGCTCTCTGCTGTAACTTGAGCGCTTCCTACCAGCCACGAGTCTGCTAGCACACGTGTCCTCGGTGTGTATTATATCCAGAACCATGTCTATATCACAGGAAGACTTAGTGGAATGTCAGACCGTTGTTTCAGCCATGTGTTATCTCATGATTGTTCCCCAATGAGCTCTCTGCTGTAACTTGAGCGCTTCCTACCAGCCACGAGTCTGCTAGCACACGTGTCCTCGGTGTGTATTATATCCAGAACCATGTCTATATCACAGGAAGACTTAGTGGAATGTCAGACCGTTGTTTCAGCCATGTGTTATCTCATGATTGTTCCCCAATGAGCTCTCTGCTGTAACTTGAGCGCTTCCTACCAGCCACGAGTCTGCTAGCACACGTGTCCTCGGTGTGTATTATATCCAGAACCATGTCTATATCACAGGAAGACTTAGTGGAATGTCAGACCGTTGTTTCAGCCATGTGTTATCTCATGATTGTTCCCCAATGAGCTCTCTGCTGTAACTTGAGCGCTTCCTACCAGCCACGAGTCTGCTAGCACACGTGTCCTCGGTGTGTATTATATCCAGAACCATGTCTATATCACAGGAAGACTTAGTGGAATGTCAGACCGTTGTTTCAGCCATGTGTTATCTCATGATTGTTCCCCAATGAGCTCTCTGCTGTAACTTGAGCGCTTCCTACCAGCCACGAGTCTGCTAGCACACGTGTCCTCGGTGTGTATTATATCCAGAACCATGTCTATATCACAGGAAGACTTAGTGGAATGTCAGACCGTTGTTTCAGCCATGTGTTATCTCATGATTGTTCCCCAATGAGCTCTCTGCTGTAACTTGAGCGCCTACCAGCCACGAGTCTGCTACACGTGTCCTCGGTGTGTATTATATCCAGAACCATGTCTATATCACAGGAAGACTTAGTGGAATGTCAGACCGTTGTTTCAGCCATGTGTTATCTCATGATTGTTCCCCAATGAGCTCTCTGCTGTAACTTGAGCGCTTCCTACCAGCCACGAGTCTGCTAGCACACGTGTCCTCGGTGTGTATTATATCCAGAACCATGTCTATATCACAGGAAGACTTAGTGGAATGTCAGACCGTTGTTTCAGCCATGTGTTATCTCATGATTGTTCCCCAATGAGCTCTCTGCTGTAACTTGAGCTTCCTACCAGCCACGAGTCTGCTAGCACACGTGTCCTCGGTGTGTATTATATCCAGAACCATGTCTATATCACAGGAAGACTTAGTGGAATGTCAGACCGTTGTTTCAGCCATGTGTTATCTCATGATTGTTCCCCAATGAGCTCTCTGCTGTAACTTGAGCGCTTCCTACCAGCCACGAGTCTGCTAGCACACGTGTCCTCGGTGTGTATTATATCCAGAACCATGTCTATATCACAGGAAGACTTAGTGGAATGTCAGACCGTTGTTTCAGCCATGTGTTATCTCATGATTGTTCCCCAATGAGCTCTCTGCTGTAACTTGAGCGCTTCCTACCAGCCACGAGTCTGCTAGCACACGTGTCCTCGGTGTATTATATCCAGAACCATGTCTATATCACAGGAAGACTTAGTGGAATGTCAGACCGTTGTTTCAGCCATGTGTTATCTCATGATTGTTCCCCAATGAGCTCTCTGCTGTAACTTGAGCGCTTCCTACCAGCCACGAGTCTGCTAGCACACGTGTCCTCGGTGTGTATTATATCCAGAACCATGTCTATATCACAGGAAGACTTAGTGGAATGTCAGACCGTTGTTTCAGCCATGTGTTATCTCATGATTGTTCCCCAATGAGCTCTCTGCTGTAACTTGAGCGCTTTACCAGCCACGAGTCTGCTAGCACACGTGTCCTCGGTGTGTATTATATCCAGAACCATGTCTATATCACAGGAAGACTTAGTGGAATGTCAGACCGTTGTTTCAGCCATGTGTTATCTCATGATTGTTCCCCAATGAGCTCTCTGCTGTAACTGAGCGCTTCCTACCAGCCACGAGTCTGCTAGCACACGTGTCCTCGGTGTGTATTATATCCAGAACCATGTCTATATCACAGGAAGACTTAGTGGAATGTCAGACCGTTGTTTCAGCCATGTGTTATCTCATGATTGTTCCCCAATGAGCTCTCTGCTGTAATGAGCGCTTCCTACCAGCCACGAGTCTGCTAGCACACGTGTCCTCGGTGTGTTATATCCAGAACCATGTCTATATCACAGGAAGACTTAGTGGAATGTCAGACCGTTGTTTCAGCCATGTGTTATCTCATGATTGTTCCCCAATGAGCTCTGCTGTAACTTGAGCGCTTCCTACCAGCCACGAGTCTGCTAGCACACGTGTCCTCGGTGTGTATTATATCCAGAACCATGTCTATATCACAGGAAGACTTAGTGGAATGTCAGACCGTTGTTTCAGCCATGTGTTATCTCATGATTGTTCCCCAATGAGCTCTCTGCTGTAACTTGAGCGCTTCCTACCAGCCACGAGTCTGCTAGCACACGTGTCCTCGGTGTGTATTATATCCAGAACCATGTCTATATCACAGGAAGACTTAGTGGAATGTCAGACCGTTGTTTCAGCCATGTGTTATCTCATGATTGTTCCCCAATGAGCTCTCTGCTGTAACTTGAGCGCTTCCTACCAGCCACGAGTCTGCTAGCACGTGTCCTCGGTGTGTATTATATCCAGAACCATGTCTATATCACAGGAAGACTTAGTGGAATGTCAGACCGTTGTTTCAGCCATGTGTTATCTCATGATTGTTCCCCAATGAGCTCTCTGCTGTAACTTGAGCGCTTCCTACCAGCCACGAGTCTGCTAGCACACGTGTCCTCGGTGTGTATTATATCCAGAACCATGTCTATATCACAGGAAGACTTAGTGGAATGTCAGACCGTTGTTTCAGCCATGTGTTATCTCATGATTGTTCCCCAATGAGCTCTCTGCTGTAACTTGAGCGCTTCCTACCAGCCACGAGTCTGCTAGCACACGTGTCCTCGGTGTGTATTATATCCAGAACCATGTCTATATCACAGGAAGACTTAGTGGAATGTCAGACCGTTGTTTCAGCCATGTGTTATCTCATGATTGTTCCCCAATGAGCTCTCTGCTGTAACTTGAGCGCTTCCTACCAGCCACGAGTCTGCTAGCACACGTGTCCTCGGTGTGTATTATATCCAGAACCATGTCTATATCACAGGAAGACTTAGTGGAATGTCAGACCGTTGTTTCAGCCATGTGTTATCTCATGATTGTTCCCCAATGAGCTCTCTGCTGTAACTTGAGCGCTTCCTACCAGCCACGAGTCTGCTAGCACACGTGTCCTCGGTGTGTATTATATCCAGAACCATGTCTATATCACAGGAAGACTTAGTGGAATGTCAGACCGTTGTTTCAGCCATGTGTTATCTCATGATTGTTCCCCAATGAGCTCTCTGCTGTAACTTAGGCAGTAAACCTAACATAGAGACTCTCTTCTCCTCTGAAGTGGACTGATAAGCAACTATAAGAAATTATTGTATGATCCCTAATAAGAAAGCTAATATTTTATAGTTATAATTTTGCTTTTATCGTTTGAAATTACACCAATACCAATTTAGTTTACAAGTACAGTTTCGATTGCTTTTAATAAAATATAGTCTAATGCTGATGTTCAAAAGTTCATTTAGATGTTGGCCTTACCACGAGAATTTTAGGCGTTATGACTTGGGTTTTGTCAAAGGAGAAATGCAACGTATAGTGCAGAGTATTTGCTGTGTAACTACACGCTTGCACATTCTTTTGTAAACTAAACGAACGAGTTATTTCAAAACTATTTCTTTAAACTGTATCTTCTAACAAGTAGAGTTATCTTTAGTTAGATTTTTAGGGAGATGTTCTCAAATGAAACATGTATGTTGAACATCTACTACATGTTTTCTTGTAAAATAGTAATGGGCCGTGTAAATCACTTCTTAGGCAGTAAATATGTTCAAGGTGCTAGGTGAAAGCCTAGTAAAGTTAAATATATATACTTTGTTATGTTTATATATTTATCACAAAAATGAAATACAACATATACTTTCAGCAACAATACAGTTATTTTATTTGGTCCAATATTTAAAAGACAACAGAGACGAAATCATAATCTTTTGTCGAAAATTGTTGAAGGAGAAATAATTTTGCCCTTATTGTCTTCAGTGAAAGCTTTCACTTCGATTCAACTTGGTTAAACTTTAATCCATTCATCTTCTATTCACAACGCAGTCTTCTTTCCCGTATCTGATACCTCAAACGTGTATATGAATACGTTATACTTTCAGCTTTGAAACAAGGAGTTATAGTTTACCAAACCAACTACTTAATAGTTATAGTTTAATAATTTAATAATTCTTGAAACTGATCTAGATAGTGTCATACTGATAAAGATTTCTTATAAGCTACAGAATGTTTGATGATTCTCAATATCAACTCGCTAAGATAAAAGGTTAGCTTGGGAAAGTGACTTGGGTGTAGAATTTGCCTAGTTTTACTATCGGCAGTTTTATCTCCGAGCCCAATCCGAGCTTTACAGTGTCGTTTTTACGACAAGGATCTCTTTTCCTCATCCTACCAATTCTATTTATTTTTAACCATCCAACGGTTAACAGTTAATTTGACTGTCAGATAAATGTTAAGATGGCTTATTTGTTATACACGTTTGAGAACTTATTCGATCAATAAGCCAAAGCATTGTGTTACAGAATCTTCGTAAATGAAATGCGAAGAATTATGTGAGACTTACATGTGACGTGATTGGCAAAGCACAGTGGAAACCACGGAAACCGCTTCATTTGAGATGCGACAAACTCATCTGTTAGGCAAGTAAGTTATCAACTCCTCCTAATCAACTTCTGTAATCTAAGTACATTTTTCAAAGCATTGTGTACAGGACCTTCATAAATGAACAAATTAAATTCTCTCAGATGAGTAGGCTATGAGGCTATGTGAGAGTTTTATGTAAAAGACAAATGAATGTCATCCTTTTTCATTTAAATACTGATAGAATGTTATAGTATATAATTTTACGTATTCATTATAATGTAAATTAAATATAAATCCTACATCATAATTTTGAACAAGTTGCAGTTTATCTCTACTGCAGTCATATCATCATGATGATGACTTCACAATAGTTATAATGTTATTCACAAGTCTCTTAACAAGCAAGAATTTAACTTTGTGGGTCAGATAATTTTGTACGTACATTGTGTACGTACATTTATTGAGTTAGTTTAGCATGTTTAGAATAGGTTATATCAGTGGGGTATTTATGGGTTTATATCTCCTATGCTTGGTTGGATCCATTGTGTTTTAAAAAACGTGGTAAATCTTAAACTATGATTATGATTGAATCTTTTTCTTTCATTCGTTTAAATAAGACTGTATAATTTTTTAAAGAAATAGTGGAAATTTGCACAGTCACAAAACACAGCCAGGTAACACATCGAGGTAATTAATCTTCTTGCTTTTTTCAATAAAGTGATGTAAGTGTTATAATTTAATTAGAATTTGAAGGTGAACGTGTTTAACCTGGGATGTCCTGAAAGTTTTAGTTTTAAAACAAATTGTTTCCCACAAACAAGCCTTTGACATTCATAAATACACATTTATATGCATTGTTATTTTTCCTTTGAACGTGTTAACGCTGGAATGACGCTGAATATGCGAGGAGATTGCTTTCAGTACATCTTTTTGTTAAAAGAGTGGATTTTCGGGAATAATATAAACACTATTTTGATCATAGTTAAAAAAACGAATAGTTTGATTTAATTCATGCCACGGACAATGTTGAACGTTTCATGATTTATCTTTAAATTGATTAAAACTGGGTAAAGCATTCCAAGAGGTTTCTATTACACATCCTCAGTACAATTTAGTTCCATTTAAAACAAGAACAGAAGTGCAATGCTTTGTGAAAATACTCAGTTATAAGCCTTCGGAAATGTAATTTATGTTTCCATTATTAAACTAAAGCCGCGCTTCCTCGGCTGATTTAAGACTGCTGGATTACTTAAATCTCGAATTTCTCTCGTGAAAAGTTAGTATTTCTCATGGCTTGTTTGTACTTGTGCATGTTCAACCATATTAAAGTACGACATTTAAATATCCCAACTATTCTAATTTTAATTGTATCACATATACATTTTATTAAAACCACTGGCAACAAACTAGTATTTGGAGTGTTTGTGTGGTTCTCAATCAAAACCACTAATACGGTTTGAAAATATACGTAAGATGTGAAAGATGGAGGGTGAAGAGGTAAGATGAAGATTGATAATGACACACGAGTTCTTGGAAAATACAAATATCTTTAAAGCACAGAAATCTATCAAGGGTCACATAAATAAAATTTCATTTGGCAAAAATTCTATAAGGGCAATGCTTGGCCTTCACTCCCAAGCACATTGTCAGGATTGCATTCAAACAGCTAAAATATTGACAATTCCATCACTATTTATCTACGAGAGCATCCTTCACGCTGGACGTGAAGATATTAGAGGAACCCCACAATTATAATACAAGACACAAAAAATATATTCTCAGAATACCGCAGGCTTGCTACATATGAGAAAACCCAGTTTTCCAGATAGGAAACTGATACAAGTTTTGCCACCTCAAGTTAAACTAATTAAAGACAATAACAAATTTAAGATTGCATTAAAAACCTTTTTGTTAGAACAGTTTTTGTACAGTATTGATTTTCAGGATTTCTTTAGGACCATAAGTCATCCAAAATGACTTTTTAGTAAAATTTGTATCCTCTTATCTAGCCTAACAAACCCCTAATAAACCTTACAATTCTTGTCCCTGGCTCAACAGGGCAAGCTGACGTTCCCAACGCCTTCAAGGACTCGGGCTAGAAGACAGAAGTTCTAAAGGTAGAAGTAGACAGTTCTTGTTTGCTCAACATCATGAATGAGAGTATTGTGATGTATTTGTAAGAGGAAGATGGATGATGCAAGTGACGGCGTGGGATGGAGGATGAGAACCACAACCGTGTTTTCAGAGTTTTTACACATGTCTTTCGAGCAAAGAGTTCTAGAAGGAAGGTTTGGTTTTCCTGCTAGCATTACATCAAACTTAATATTATTTCACAAACGAATAAATAACCGAAACAAGTTATATGCGAGTAACCAGGTGTATTACCAGACTTATGCGGCCTAGGATTAGCAGGTCAGGGAGAGAACACCTATTGAGTAAAGCCTTAAGTGCTTCAATTAGAATACCACTCTAAATTGCTCAGAAATATTGGGAGATTACCCTAAAGGACTTTAGATCGCTGCTTATTAAAAAGACCTTGGCCTGGATATTTACCTGGGGAGAGGTTTGATATAAAGATGAAATATTGCCGGAATGTTCAATATTCATGGCAGGTGACGTAGTGACAGCTGCAACCAACTCCTCATCTCTACTTTTTGTCACAATGCGGCCATCAACTCTCACAGTTTTGCTTAGTTTGGACCACTTCATGCTAAAACCTGTATCCTGTGTACAACCTACTTCCCATACCACTAGCTTATATAGAGTGGCTGGAAAGTAACTTACAGGATATCATCAATTAAAAGGTTAAATATTATTAAGAAAAAAAGCTAAAATTGTAGCCAAATCAAGGAAAGATACAGGATAAAACAAACCGTAAAGTGTAAAGTGTACGACATTGTAACGTGGCCTTGTGATAGATTGAAAATTAAATTATATTTAGTGATATTTTATTTATTTATTCAGATTAATGCGTAACAAATTATTTTTCAAGTCGTATAGTTACAGTGTGCAGTTCAAGAAGTGAACGCTTTCAACCCAGACAATGCGGCAGTGATTAATATCCTCTCAGTGACTTTGCACAAAGAGTTTCACCTCTTAATTCATTCAACAGTCTTGTACTACTTTAGACAGTATAAGTATTTGGTCGTTGCGATATTAATTTATGACCCAATCTGGGGAACAGTTGGTCCTAGTTTGTAACAAAACTACATTTCATCATGCAACAAAAACACTCATAACCCCACCATCATTCTTTACTCACCTTAAAATACCCTCTAAGAGTGGTCGGTGTCTCAAAGAGAAGTAAATAAATGGGTAATAATTAATTCTTGTTGTTTTGAGGGTTTCACTAATATCTATAGCATATATTTCTCAATTACACTGCTGCAAATTTGCATTATATGGTGAATGTACAAGGAATCAATGACTATCAACTGTGGGAGAGTGATAACTAAATCAGTATCAACATTGCATTAGCATTAATCCTAATCGCCCGGTTCCAGTTTCCTTACGTAATGGTTCTGTTATGTTTCAATACACGTGTTATATTAAGCGTATCTGATAAGCGTCGTAAATTTTTTACTTATTGTTTAGTTTACCTACCATAAGTATACATTTGTTTCATCCCTAGAAGATCCTCGCCAGTTCAGATGAGTTCAATGATTACTATGCTCAAGTTGCAGATGAAATTTTGGGTAACTTACCTGTGTTACAGACAGACCCCGCCGCTTCAGTGACAGACTTCTCAACTGCCCTAACCCTAAAATCTTGGAGTACGGTGAGTCCCACTTATATCATGAACATGGTCAAGGGTCTTAAAGATTCATCCAGCCAGGACGTTCATGGGCTATCTTGCTCAGTCCTAAAAGCTGTCATTAATGTGATAGTAGACCCTCTTACTAAAGTCGTAAACAAATGTCTCAAAGATTTGGTGTCTTTCCTAGGTATTAAAACCGTACAATAAATACCGGTTTTAAGAAGGGTGATACCGCACTTGTATCAAACTTCCGTCCGATATCGATTTTGCCTATTTTTCCAAAGGTCATAGAGTCGATTATGAAAATTCAGCTAATGGCCTATTTTGAGGAGAAATGATCTACTAACAGATGCGCACATGGTTTCAGGGCTGGTCGCTCCACCTCTCTCTGCTCTCCTTAGTTTAGTAAAATCTATATCGGATGCGTTTGAAAATAGAGACTCTGTTATGCTCAACTTATGTGACCTAAGTAAAGCCTTTGATGTGGTGTCTCACAAAATTCTCCTGTCAAAGCTAAAGAGATATGGTGTGAAGGGCGCTGTGTTTGACAGTATTTAAAACTTTCTCGCTGATAGAAATCAGATGGTGTCGGTCTGCGGTGCCTCTTCTAAGACCAAACACATTGCGCACGGTGTCCCTCAGGGATCAGTCCTCGGCCGTTGTTGTTCACTCTAATGATCAATGATCTGCAGCTAAACGGAAGAACACTACTGTTTGCAGATGACACCACCCTGTTGACTACAGGGAGCGATTTGCTCCAGCTGAAGACCGGCGCTGACAACATCCTTGAGTGGGCCAAGAAGTGGTTTGCGGCAAACAGGCTCAAATTAAACGAAGAAAAGACGCAGTCGCTGATGTGCACACTTAAGAAAATTTAGATGAGGAGGATCCTGCAGTGAAGCTCTCTGATTGCCCCCGAAGTTAAGTTGGTCTTACCACGTCTCCCAGGTATGTGTCAAACTGTCACGAGTATTACATCTCTTCAGAAAACTAAGATCTGTCCTACCTAAACAATACTTAAACCCTATACCATGTGTAATGTATGGATTGGCAGCGTGGGACTCACCAGCTACCCAGGATATTTTAGTTTTACAAAATGCTGCTGTGAAAATATATCCCTCCATACCTCGACCATTGCAACTTCTTTTCGAGATGGAAATTCTCACGGTCATAAGTCAATATTGTACAACCTTATGTCTGCATCAAGGAAACATCAACAGGGATGAGCTTTACACAGTCATGGAACACGTCATGCCAAGGACTGGATTTTCCGCGCTGCCGACTAAGCTAAACCTTAAGTCTTATGCTCCGCCATAAAGATTTACAACTCACTGCCAACGGAAGTGAAAACTTAGATGCGGCGATGTTTAAACGGAAACTTAGATTTGCCTATTAAAGAAGACTCTCTTTACTAGAGCCACTGGAGTCTGCCTCCGCCTTAGCTGTATATAGTGTAAATAAAAAATTTTAATCATGACGCAGTCTATCCGAAGTTTTCGGTCAACGATACGGGATTCAAGAATTCAAGTAAGAATAGCCATCTTGAACATTGTTGAACTCTATTGTATTGTTTTTCTTATTTCACTACTCGATGTATATGTAATTGGTCGTTTGACCGTTGGAAGAATAAAATAAAGTAAAAATGTATGTTAAATGCCTTGTACCTGATTTTTTAAAACTGTATAATAATATCGTTGAGATAATTTTTTTACTTTATGCAAACAATTACTGAATTTATTAAGCGGTACAAACGTGTTTATCATTGACTGTAAGTTGTCTTCAATTTCAGTTTTCCTTTTGAGAGGAGAAAAGCCTACCACAAAATAACCTTAATTTTGTTTCTTAAACTTGGTAATTTCATAATAGCCAGCCTAGAACACTATACAACATGTACACAAGATTTACGAAATTTAAAAAACTAATAGAGAAATCAAACACGTCCACAGCCAGTGACAGCTGCACTGATTGGCTGGCTAGCCACCAAACAGCCCATTGGCTGGCTCGGAGCAGTGGACGACCAATCATATCCTCGAATCAGACTCACTAACTGTAACAGAGAACGCAAAAAATACCTATTAATGCACAGCCAATGTAAGGGAAATTCCTAAGAATTCTGATGAACGAAACAGGTTTTCTAATAAAGGAGTTAAAATTATTAACATCATTTTATAAAATTCCTTACAAGGTAGGTCACAAAAATGATTATAGGTCTAAGCTGATCATCAGGTGTATGAATGTCAGTCAACTTATACATGTGTAGGTCGTCTTACACTAGTTAGGTATTGTGTAGCCTGTTTTGAGTCCTTAATACCATGCTATGAGCTTTGGTCATTTCCTGCTGAAAGTTGGACAAAAACATCCTGTACTTTTGCTCTCAAAAACTGTAGAAAACGTCCGTAGTAGTATATTAACCTCAGAAATCCTCAACCTCTAAAACCTCCCTCTTATTCTCATCCTCTGAATCTTGGAATCATATTTCAGCATTTCTTTGAGGTGTGAGAGCAATTATATATACTTGTCATTCTGAACTTAGGGATCTTCGTTTCAGGTCCTTAATGTTTCCCATTCTTCCGACTTCCACCTTTCTCCTCATAAACATTAGGCATCAATTCCGAACCACGCAAAATCTGATACTTAGCTGCAAACCTTTATTGGCATACTCCACGTGCATGTCACATTCAACTTAAAAATCCTCTGAGAGTGGTCAGTATCTCTAGTCAAGCACAAATATTATTAATTTCTTATACCCTGACGTGCTCCCAAAAGAAAATTATTTTACCAAAATAAACAAGAGCAGTTTTTAAAGAAAGGGGTTTGTATCTAAGTGAATTCTGCGTCAGAATAAATCTGTTGTATAAATGCTTTAACAGATAAAGTCTGGAGTAAAGTTAAGGGCAGCTGTTTCAATTAAACCTCTAAGTTTATCTTAGCCAAAACAAAAATTAGTTTACCTTTCCCAAACAACGTGTTTTCTTATCTACAGCTCGGTTGTGCTTGCCTTACTAACTCACCCTGTCTCGCTTTAAGTGTTCTTATCGGCGTTGTAAAAACAAGTTTATAATACAAGTATGACACTGTATTTCAATATTTGCGTTGGTATAACTTAAACTATTATATCATAATAACTACGTTATTAGCCTAATACAGTATGTGTCTACCCTTAGCTATTATCACAACAACAAAAACAATCATGCTAATGCTTGGTTATTATTTTAATAATAATCAATAAATAAGTTTAACTATAGGGGAGTAATGTTAATCTAGTAATGTTAACTGAATATAAATTACGTTATTGTGTTAAAGCTTCGATAAGAATCGATACAAACTGCAGGCCTGAGTTCAGTTCAGACTGCCATAATAATGGTCTCCTTTTTAAAATAATGTGCTTTTCGAAATGTATGAGTGTAATTTTTCCCAGCCTATTTATGTTTTTTTAGAGGTGACAAGATAAGCAAATACACGTTTTACTACATTTTTCAGAACATTTAACCAAAAGTGGTTTTTACAAGGATGTAAAACAGTACATAACCTGTAAGAAGTTGCTATTAAATTTGTGTTCAATTTAAGAAAAACTATCTATAGGTATATTTCATTGTTTAGGATGTTAAACAAAATCAATTTCTAGTTAAATAATTTATAAGAAACCCACTGGATATACGGTTTTACATTTTGCGTTTTAAAAGTGTTTTACCATTTCAGTTAGTTATTACTTCAAGTTTACGAGTATATTGGATTTCTACGTATCAAAATCACCTTTTCTGTGTATATAAAATATCATTAACGCTGGAATAGTATGTTTATTATTCCCTATTAATAGGCTTTTTAAGAATATATAGGCACTTAATAACAAAAATATGATACAGGAAGCCAATATAAAAATTGTATTGTAATAAGCACGTTCAATAACAAGCTATCGTTTTCAGGCTTATAAAAAAGTACAAAAATAAGCTGTAGTTAATATGAGAGCAAATGCAATAGACAAACTAAAAGATCAATCAGTTTTAGATACAAAGAACATTTTCACACGGCTTTATTTAAAATCTGAAAATTCCAAAACAGCAGCGCACTCCAGGGATATTCTTTCTGCATAAACAAAACCAATTCCGTACGCAAATCAAAACGTTTCAATTTCAACAGACTACAGTGAAAGCTCCGATAGTGGTGGTACCAAGGGTTTTAGAGATGACCTAAAAGGGACCCTTTATGAAAGCCATATGACAACTCTCTTGTTCTGTTTGCAATCAAATAAAAAAAGGTCAAAGTGAAAACAACTCAGATTGATTTGTCACTCTTTGAATTTACAATTAAATAAAATCCTTTGTCCAACAACAAAGCTGGCTTTAATTAGTCCAAGTTGAGCCTTTTGTTGTTAGTTAAATTTCTTTAGCAAACAAACCTGTTGATTGGTTTTGTATTTTGAATACGAGTTTAGTCGACTACTAAACAAATATACGAGATGGTCAGAGTTCAACGTTAAATAAACAAGGTAGTAAATAATCGGTTAAACCTTTTTCATCTATTCAAATAATCAGTTGTTAGTCATACTGAGGGTATTTTAGTATAAAGATATTGGTTTAATACTACTGGTTTCGATAATGCAGTCCACAATATGGTCTGTAAACCTGACGTTTGCCATTTGAATAAGCGCTCGAGCGACCACCAGTCTGGTGAGTTCTTGAGGAGTGCAAATACTTGCAGAACCAAAGGTGTGCTGCGGAAGGTGAGGTGGGGTGGGAGCGGTAGCAGCAGAGTGGGGGAGGCAGCGTATAGTTGGTGGAATGAGGCACGCGAACCAGGAGGAAGGTTTTCAGTAATTTACCATTTACTTGGACCAATGTAGCACTCACCTATTAAATATAACATAAATATTTTTTGCCAAACCCATTTTATTTTCATAGTGGTGCACGCTGTAGTACTTTGAACAACAAAATATTCAATTAATACAAAAATTTTGAAATATATATTTTTATACAACAAAAAATAAATAAAATGCCTATACTGGACTTTTGTATTCATACCAAGAGTACTCTCAAAGATTTCGACGAAAAAATTCAAGCCGTTACCTTGCTATGTTGGGAAAAACCGTAAATCTGCCACTTAAAAATTCATAACAAACGCAACAATTTTTTGAATTTTTTCGATTGCGAAATGGTTTAGTATCATTGTACTTCATAAAAAATTGAAAATAGTTTTTATTTTTGTATGCACATACATTTAAGTGTTATGCAAGAAAAACTTATTCTAACTCTGATTCTGAACTAATTATAACATGAAAGCGTAAAATTATTGTTAAATACTCCTGACCTCCTGATCGTGTTTTTTAATGAATGCTGTTCCACATCTGAAATATTACATTTCATCAAGTTTTATGGTGACTCGGTTTATAAATTCTGTTGGTGACATATTTTCTTAAACTTTTTCCAAGCCACTTTGGTTGTTTATGGAGTTGAATGCAGTTATGCAAGGTACAATAAAGTTATGGACTCTATAAACATTCCATTTGACTTCATGAAGCAAAAACATTTAGGCACAAGATTTCACGGGAGAAGTATCATTGTTTCTCTTCAAGTTAAATTTCAGTTTGTTCTTTACAGTTAGTTTCCGAACCACAAAACTTGGAAAAGAGAAACTTGTAACGAAGTCCAAACTGTGATTTGAGTTTCTTTTGTGAATCAGGTTCTTTCTGTTTCCTTTCAATTATTTGGCAATAATTAGGACGTCCATTCAACGCAGTAATTTTTATAACAGTATTTTGTTGAAACTAAATCTGAAAATATTCATGGTTTTACAATCTACAATAAAACCAAACACTAGAATTCGAGACACCAAACTTTGCCTAAGCTTTCTACTGTAATATTTTAGTATAATAAATACTGATCAGAGTGCCTTAGCAACCTTCTTGGAACGACAGTAAAAGCGGGCTTTCTTCAAACATTGTTTATCAATTCAATATTATGATTTAATACGGTCGGTATACATATGTAGAACAGACTCACGGAGCAAGTTGTACTACAAAAGGCTACCTGAGTTTAACTTGACAACTATCTCAGTACTAACAATCTCGAGCTTCTCAATCGAGTTCTTTAATCTGCAAATTTAGACTACCAAAACCACTTTTGGCAGGATTTTTCACCAAAAAACTGGGGTTTAATAATTTAAAAACGGTAAATTTCGCCCTAGTTTTGATGACATTTTAAGTGAATATGTAATGTATTTTGTTGTTATGAACCTACCTCAACATACATAAAATTATGAAAATCATCAAGTCGTTTTAAAATGACATAAAAAGTGATTTTTGCTATAACAGAGGACTGAATGATTGATTTATTTAAATTTAAAATGTGATTTCCTTTCATAATATGTGGTATAGCTTCCAATAGAAACCGTACATCTGAAAGGCCGAAGCGAGGCTGTGGGCGGGCCAAATAGCCTCCACGGGATAATGGACCACGTAAGTCCAGAGGCTGCAGGCAAAGCAGGAGCTGTGGTAGCGAATGTATAATAATAACTAATATATTTGAGTTATTATAAAATAACTAAAGAATAGTCGTTTCTTCTCAAATAACTGCAGAATAGTTTGTTTGGTCACTTAGACGGATTGAAGAGTCGGATTGCAGGATGGCAGTTTGACACTTGACAAATTGACTACTTCGGAGCGGTGACTCATGTCGGTCAAATGACTGATGAACTCAATAACATTAATAACAGTTATTTACCATATTTGTGATCGAAACTTGACACAAATATTTCGAAGGACCTACAGGTGCGTTGAGCTCAAGACTTGGCTCTTATTTCTTAGGAGAAACAATTGTAGATTTGCACATCTCATGGTGAAGCACAGGAGTCTCTATTTGGTGTAGCTTATCTTGCAAAAGCAACACAATGTTCCATTCTTAGTCATTTAGGATTTTAACGATAAATTCCGCTGTTTTGTTTCAAACTAACTAAAGTTTAAATTTAAGTTTCATTTCCTTGAAGCCAGGTTTCATTAGCTTGTGTCATCTTTAATTCATCGCTTTAATTTAAATTCCAGCGCTCGGTTGCTTGTTTACACTTAGTTTTAACAATTAATACATGGAGATAACACGTAACAGTAGCACACAATGATCATATTAACTGCAAGTTCTGTATTTTAAACTTTCCCCAAGAGACTACGGAGTGTAACTTTGAAAGCCTGCCATCCTTTTATGAGGTATGTGATATAAGGTATGGGATTTAGGGTTTGGTGTATATATTTTAGGCAAGACTTCACGACATTCAAGGTACGTTAGTTTGTGGTCAAAGAGATTTTTATCAATTACGAAAAATAGTGTATCAACTTTTGGTTCTTAGAGAGTTTTCTTTGAAAAATAGAGTTGTTCATTTCTCTACCAAAGAAACGTCGTACAAAGGAAGGGGTATTGTTTGCAGAATATACAAATAATTAAATAATAAATCAAATTGTATTTTATTTTAAAACTTTTGCATTCAACTAGACAGTATTTAAATATATTTTGCACATTTTTCAATTACCGGTTTGTCTTTTGAACAGCTGAATCATAAAATGTGTCTATTGGTAAAAGATTTAGACATGTCTTAAGTATAATAATTGTCTTGAAGAATATTTTGCTCAAACTTCGTTATTGGCAATAGAACTCATCAAGATTTTATTTATAAAATAACTTCTTATTAAACTCATAAAAGAATATTAACTGAAGTCAAACTTTAAGATGAATGGCGCATCAACTCGATGTCTGAGAACTTGACTAAGATACTTAAAGCTATAACTTTGGCAATCTTCTTGATCAAATTAGAGTTCTTTATGAATAATTATTAAACAGTTTCCCAGAAGTTCAGAGCACAGAAAAACAATACACGTATTTTAGCCTAAGAAAAGGTCAACAAATATTTAAGCAAATGGAAAAAACTTTGAAGAAAAGTGGATTAAGGTTTCTTACGTATACCTATGTTTTTAAGTTTGATTTATGCGTTAGTGGTCTTTTTACTTGGATTTAACCTAAATTGGAAAAATGTGTGTCTGCGTCGGGACATATGAATCAAAATATACAAATTTAAATAGCCTCTGATCGTTCCTCTGCTTAGTACTCGTAAATCACCTTCTATTGTGAAGTAGTTATAGGTATTAAACAATTTCATGTTACTAACTCGTATAAGTGTTGGTCTAATCCGGATTGTTTCATAAATTATCATATGCCTGTTTTATTCTAATCAATATAACTTTTTTCAAAACAAAAATTAACTAATATCCAAGGCTTCCGGTTTACACCTCGTCACAGTTGAATTATAAATACTGCTAGACGTTTCGATCTCGTAGTGGAGAGTCATCTTCAGTAACTTGTTGATTGGCTGAGAGTAAACAATTTTTGTTGTTGTTGACGGTCTCAGCCAGTCAACAAGCTACTGAGGATAACTCTCCACAGTGAGGTCGAAACGTCTAGCAGTATTTGTAATTCAACTTTGATGCGGTGTAATCTCAAAGGATTATCTGGTCACAAAGCTTAAGAATTACAAAATCAACTGTTTGTATTTTTAATACACCACCTCATTCAAATGTGTACAGAATATATAACTAAATATTTCAAAACTGCTGTAAATAAAAATCCATGTAGTAATAGTGTGTTTTCCTGTAACTAAATCATGAAACAAGTTAGCTTCAATGGGTGTATTGAGTATAACACTCAGTGCCTCGAGCACAGACATTATGTACAATGTTGCTCATCTGTTTGACAAATGGCAGGAAATATCCCTCACCTGAAGTTGCTCAGGTGTACTTCACCGTCAGTTGTAAAGTACTGCTCTTACTTACAACCATTTCCTGTACTGATTCTCCACAGCTTGCTGCTCCCTCCCTAGTTTATCTCTACACTATATGAAACAAGTTAGCTTCAATGGGTGTATTGGTATACACTAGCTCTCAGTGCCTCGAGCACAGACATTATGTACAATGTTGCTCATCTGTTTGACAAATGGCAGGAAATATCCCTCACCTGAAGTTGCTCAGGTGTACTTCACCGTCAGTTGGAAAGTACTGCTCTTACTTACAACCATTTCTGTACTGATTCTCCACAGCTTGCTGCTCCCTCCCTAGTTTATCTCTCTACACTATATGAAACAAGTTAGCTTCAATGGGTGTATTGAGTATACACTAGCTCTCAGTGCCTCGAGAACAGACATTATGTACAATGTTGCTCATCTGTTTGACAAATGGGGAAATATCCTCACCTGAAGTTGCTCAGGTGTACTTCAACGTCAGTTGGTAAAGTACTGCTCTACTTACAACCATTTCCTGTACTGATTCTCCACAGCTTGCTGCTCCCTCCCTAGTTTATCTCTCTACACTATATGAAACAAGTTAGCTTCAATGGGTGTATTGAGTATACACTAGCTCTCAGTGCCTCGAGCACAGACATTATGTACAATGTTGCTCATCTGTTTGACAAATGGCAGGAAATATCCTCACCTGAAGTTGCTCAGGTGTACTTCACCGTCAGTTGGTAAAGTACTGCTCTTACTTACAACCATTTCCTGTACTGATTCTCCACAGCTTGCTGCTCCCTCCCTAGTTTATCTCTCTACACTATATGAGACAAGTTAGCTTCAATGGGTGTATTGAGTATACACTAGCTCTCAGTGCCTCGAGCACAGATATTACTATGTACAATGTTGCTCATCTGTTTGACAAATGGCGGGAAATATCCCTCACCTGAAGTTGCTCAGGTGTACTTCACCGTCAGTTGGTAGAAGTACTGTTCTTACTTACAACCATTTCCTGTACTGATTCTCCACAGCTTGCTGCCCCTCCTAGTTTATCTCTCTACACTATATGAAGTTAGCTTCAATGGGTGTATTGGTATACACTAGCTCTCAGTGCCTCGAGCACAGACATTATGTACAATGTTGCTCATCTGTTTGACAAATGGCGGGAAATATCCTCACCTGTTGCTCAGGTGTACTTCACCGTCAGTTGGTAAAGTACTGCTCTTACTTACAAGCATTTCTGTAACTGATTCTCTCAACAGCCTGTGTTGACTCCTCCCTAGTTTATCTCTACACTATATGAAACAAGTAAGTGCTTCAATGGGTGTATTGAGTATACACTGCTGCTCTCAGTAGCCTCGAGCATGGTGACATTATGTACTGTACGTTGCTCATCTGTTTGACAAATGGCAGGAAATATCCCCACCTGAAGTTGCTCAGGTGTACTTCACCGTCAGTTGGTAAAGTACTGCTCTACTTACAACCATTTCCTGTAACTGATTCTCCACAGCTTGCTGCTCCCTCCCTAGTTTATCTCTCTACACTATATGAAACAAGTTAGCTTCAATGGGTGTGTATTGAGTATACACTAGCTCTCAGTGCCTCGAGCACAGACATTATGTACAATGTTGCTCATCTGTTTGACAAATGGCAGGAAATATCCTCACCTGAAGTTGCTTCAGGTGTACTTCCACCGTCAGTTGGTAAAGTATTGCTCTTACTTACAACCATTTCCTGTGTACTGATTCTCAGCTTGCTGCTGCTCCCTCCCTAGTTTATCTCTCTACACTATATGAAACAAGTTAGCTTCAATGGGGGTGTATTGAGTATACACTAGCTCTCAGTGCCTCGAGCACAGACATTATGTACAATGTTGCTCATCTGTTTGACAAATGGAAGGAAATATCCCTCACCTGAAGTTGCTCAGGTGTACTTCACCGTCAGTTGGTAAAGTACTGCTCTTACTTACATCCATTTCCTGTACTGATTCTCCACAGCTTGCTGCTTCCTCCCTAGTTTATCTCTCTACACTATATGGTACGAAATGGAAGTAGAAATAAGAGTGAGTCTGACGGGTGTAAAGAAATAACGATTCAGTCTGTCTCATTAGTAAACACGTATATTGAATTATAGAAAACCGTTGTTCACATATACAGAGTACACTATTGTATTTCCGTGGTTAGACAGTTTCAGGTTCAATCGGTTGGCAGCAATGATTTACGAGCCACTATCAGAGTTTCCGGCAAACACACGGTTGGTCACAATGACAATTTATAGCTTAATTGCATGAAACTAGTAGTTTGTAGGTTTCATATATCGACCAATCAATACAATATTGCAGGTAGGTATTTATAAATCTAAATCGCAACATGCAATAGTTAGCTTAAGCAGGCTAGGACCACGATAAATTGTGATATATTACTTGTACTATAAACCGGCATCTAAACCGTTTGATAGTCAATCATTCTAAATGAATGAAATTTTAAATGAAACATTTCAAGAACTGTTACCAACCTATTTTACAAAATAACTCGATCCGATTAGTCATACCAAGAGAGCAGCGAAAATACAATTAACCACTTCTATCAGCGCTAATCAAGTTTGTTTTACAGTGACATAAAGTTTACATCAAGTATCATTGAAATCAAAGCATAAATATTGCATTTTTTATAGCATAAGACCCCACTTTTGGTTTGATTAGTCTCCCTCTTCCTTCAGTTTATTGAAATTCCCTAGGATGTACGGTAGATATCGCTGGTGGCTTCGCGACTGCTATTCTTTACATCTACATCTTATACTGTATTTGTTTTAGTCATAATATCATTCACGAAAGGCCTATAGGTTTGTTTAGCTTTTTTTCAGCTTGAGGCTTTTAATCACAGTTTACAAGAACACTGAATACGAATTACTTGTTCACAAGGGTTTAACAAAGTCTAAAACATATTGTAAACCAACAAATATCTACGCTATCTGCTGTAATATAAAATATAGGCTTGGAGCCCATTAGATCATATACGAGTATTTTAACATGAAACACAACTAAAATAGACCTTCTTTTGGTCAGTGAACTTTAAACCATAAAACGTATACATATTCAACACTATACAGTGAAACATACTGTATTTAGCAAAATGTAAGAGAACAAAAGGTGTCAGAAGCAAAGCCAGTTGACACAAAACCTATAGACTTGAAAGGCAATGTCGAATGAATGTCAAGGTTTGTCTGCTGGTGTTTACATTTGTCTTTCTGTTGTTGCTAAAATCAAATATCAAGTTGTTGATGTACGTTCCGTTTTTTTGAGATCACATACGCAAAAGAACATTCTGGTTGTTTGAAAACAGCAGAGTTTACTCCTTAAATATAGCATTACTAACGAAATTTGAACACAAAATGTTTTAGTGGAACCAGGACTTGAAACCGAGTCTCTTGCTTACTGGGAGATTATGCTGACCACTACACTATACGGCCTAACTATTTATGCCTTCAAATTTAGAGAGGTACTCAAATCTGAATGTTTATCCGAAACATGTGACTGTCAATAGTGACTTTAAATCAACAAGCTGAAAATGTTACAAACTATTTAGTTTACTATGGCTATGGCAAATGACTTTTTATAGATTTTTAATTTGTATAAACATAAACACAAAATGTTTGGACCCGAACCTGTTAAGACTATTGTTTTTGGTCACATAACCCTAGAAGGTTGAAAATAAGTTACAAATATTACTACTACTACAACCTGTAAGAATTTGTATTGTTGGAACGAAAAAGTTAAATCACGGTGGTTTAAGTAACCTTGATGTGTTTATTACTTTCAAATAAACTGGTTCCATCAAGATACTACGAACCCTGGTTTGTACACATATAGCATTAATATTTAAATGTTGACAATACTAAGCCCCTGCTCAGGCTGAAATATTGTTACGGACGTTTCTCATCATATACGAGAAAATATCTTCACATAATAAAGAGAATATACAGCGTAAAAAATGTAATAATTATGTGTATAAAATGTCAAAACACGCGAGTTTAACAGCTAAACAGCGGCTACGTCTCTGAAATGTCAGCTGTTCTCAGGACGTAAATCAGTGTGACGTCACGGCGATGTTTTACTGCTCTGAAGTGCTGTCAATCTGCCTAACTGAAATGTGACGGCTCTTCAATACATCGTATGTTTCTGCTTGACAATGTGTACGGCAGTTTACCTTGAGATATGTTGGTTGTTCTTTCTTTGGCTTGGTCTTGTGTGGCCTTTATATTCTAATTAACCAATTTGGTTTTAATAAAAGCTATTACACTTTTAAAATAATGAAAAAAATATCACTCGCACTTCTAGCTTGTGTGGTAAGATTAAACTTTGAATCGTATAATTTTTCGACAGACTTGGGCGTTTAGCCTCCACTCGGATATTGAACAATTGAGGGTAAGTAAGCATTTTTGTCTGTGACGTTTCAGGATTTCAACTATCTTTACTGCTTAGTCTTTTCATTACCTACAGTAATTACATTAATTTCATTACCATTACATTAATGGTACAGTGAGGGCCAATTTCTTAAATATTTCAAAAAGTAATTTAGGTTACCCTTACTTTATGTGTCAAAGGTCAAGCTAGAGAAGTCAACGTGCAGGACTGTACTGTAATTGTATTACAAAATATTTTGGCACAAACCTATATAAACCACTAAAGGCAAACGTTATATTTATTGTATTTCTTGTTGACTAATATTTACTGCGTTGTGTTTATTGTTTCGAAATCGTTCATGTAGAACAAAAGAGACTGATTCACAAAGGAACTCAAATCACTCTTTGGACTTCTTTACGACTTTCTCTTCTCTAAGCATTGTGGTTTGGAAACAACCCGTAAAAGAACAAACTGGAATTTAACTTGACGAGACACAGCGATAATGTTCGCGTGAAAAGGTCTTTTCAAAAAGTGATTCAACTTTTAGGTGATAAAAGTCTGTAGAAAGTGATGTGGTTTCATATTTATACTGGTATCTTTTAATCAACTAGTCAATAATAGTTTGTTTTATTAAAGGTATTGAAAGGAATATTGTCGGCAGGTGAGGTGCGAGGCGAAGCTGAGTACGTGAATAATTTAGTTATGTCTAGGAAGAGACATTTTGGGACGCATTATGAACGAAACTGTTCCTTATTCTGCTAAAGGCACAAGACAAAAACATAAATTTTAAAATTTGCTGTACCTTTATTACTGCAAAATGTGTAAATATACTTAAACCTAACTTATGGTCTACTGTAATAAGTTTACGTTTGTATTTACTAAATTTAGGTTACTTTTAATATCGATGAGTTTAAGGTAGAAACCGACTGATATCTATGTATTTTGTAAACATATCCTACAAGCAAGGCCATAATAAATACCATTTATTTAAATATGTATATGGAGTTGGTTCGAAACATTAGCATTACCAGTGTCAAACCTCCTTTAATAATATAATGACAATGAAATGTACCTCTACAAAATGTAACTCTTTTTGGGCCATTTGTTTCAATCGTCTGGTGAATCTCAGTCTAGCAAAATTGTTGAACGGTTCTTCCTCTTCGACTAAAACAAATTTGAAATCCCTTGTTTTGAGTGGTTATGTCTATACTGACCTTGATTTCTGGCAGTACAAAATCTTATTATTAAAGATGGCAACTGCCCTGTGACAGTGTAGAGCAGCAGGTCAGCTTTGTACGATCTTATTGTACTGTCTTGACATTAGTGTTTGTAAGCAAACACTGCTTTGCTTGGGCATCATCTTATAGTGTATGAAGCAACAATGTAATAAATTTTACATTAAAAAGAAAAAAGGTTGAATGAAACACAAATTCAATTGTTGTATCAATTTTCAGTCAAACAATATTTTCAGATTACATACTGAAGGATGTGGTCAGTATAAACTCGCAATACCTTTGTTGATTGTAATTTACCTACGCAATACCCACATATCAGTAATAAACTACTCTAAATGATCTATTAACAACGTAAATTAATTTATATTTACCTATAATTACATAGTTTGTATTTTAAAGTCAACGTATCGAGTCATGCTTGAGCTGAACTGTGGAAATGTTTCTAGATAAAACCTGCAATTGAGTGTGATTGTCTAATAATTATATGTAAAACCAAAATAGATGGGTTAAGTGAGCAGGTTCAATTCATGAAGGAGTAAACCTTATTGTCCAGGAGTCAGTAAAGAAGATATCTCTCTGACAATGTTTCGTCTCCTTGGAGAGTGTATTTCACGTACCAACAGGTAATATGTTCATATAATGTAAGTAAGTACGAGTTATAATATAAATTGTTTCTCTGACAATGTTTCGTCTCCTTGGAGAGTGTATCTCACATACATACTTGTTATATGTTCATATAAAGTAAGTAAGTAAGTATGAGTAACTCTAAACGTCAGACGTGTTGACTGCTAGTGTTACTAATCATCTTCTCTACAAGTCATGAATAGAAATGAAGCTCTCTGACAATGTTCCGTCTCCTTGGAGAGTGTATCTCACATACATACTTGTTATATGTTCATATAAAGTAAGTAAGTAAGTATGAGTAACTCTAAACGTCAGACGTGTTGACTGCTAGTGTTACTAATCATCTTCTCTACAAGTCATGAATAGAAATGAAGCTCTTGACAATGTTCCGTCTCCTGGAGAGTGTATTCACATACATACTATAGTATATATGTTACAAAGTAAGTAAGTAAGTAAGTGAGTAACTCTTAAAGTCATGATAGTTGAACTGCTACAATGTTCCGCTCCTTGAGAGTGAATCTCACATACATATTTGTTATATGTTCATATAAAGTAAGTAAGTATGAGTAACTCTAAACGTCAGACGTGTTGACTGCTAGTGTTACTTTAATCATCTTCTAAAGTCATGAATAGAAAGAAGTGCTCTCTGACAATGTTCCGTCTCCTTGGAGAGTGAATCTCACATACATACTTGCTATATGTTCATATAAAAGTAAGTAAGTATGATAACTCTAAACGTCAGACGTGTTGACTGCTAGTGTTACTAATCATCTCTCTACAAGTCATGAATAGAAATGAAGCTCTCTGACAATGTTCCGTCTCCTTGGAGAGTGTATCTCACATACATACTTGTAATATGTTCTCATGATCATATAAACACTATAAACTTAAGTAGATTTTTTTAAGAGTATCTTAATACAATTTTTCTTTCCACTGCTTACCTTCTGAAAAACCGGAAACTAAATTTCTATAATACTGGTTTTACTTTTACCTCCTTTCATAATAGAACATGGCATTTCATTTATCTTTCTGAATTTATCGCATGAGCATACAGAATCAAACCTGTACCAGGTAGAACCCCTGAAGCTGGTCTCGGGTTTCAACGAACAAACGTTTAAATAGGTCTTCATCTACTGCTTTGTACAGTATATTACACATATATTCATATTTACCAGTTTCAAAGTATAGTTTACTGACATTCGCTTGAAATGGGTGCAGATTGTACACACTGTATCAATATTGATTGTTGATGTAATTAATACAAAGTGCGCTCATGACGTTAACAATAGGAATATTCTGACATTACAATACAATGACACTGAAATAGTTGGGCCTCAAAGGATGGATTTTGATTTGTTAAAATATATACCTTAAAAATAATCAAAAATAGTGTTGCATTAACTTTGATTTAAAACATGACACTATGGGACGTAACGTATAGTTTTAAAACTCTATCATGAAAAGGTTTTTACATAAAAGTACAAAGCTTTGTGGATGAAATTCTAAAAATCTCAGTGTAATTTGACTGAGGCAGTTTACAGTTTATGGGATCAGCTGACCGCAGTTTTACAACACAGCTGTTGGCTACAAACACGTCAAAACGTCGACCATGCTGAATGGGCCGGCCGCCTCCTCACCACAAAATGTAGAAGTTTCTCAAACGCATAGTTAGGTTCTTCATGTTACCACTATGTAAAAGACAACAGCTCTTTTATTTGTAACTGAAAACGAGTAGTTATTAAATAAGATTCCACCCTAATCCTCATGTGGTTAAATGCACTCGGCCGCGCATCGGACGTTAAACTGCACCTCGTATCAAACAACTTCGCTTTATAGCCTAGTCATATACAGGCAGTCATATTTAAAAGATAACAGTGTACTGCAGTGACTCCGCTGAACACCCTTTTGAAAATTTTGATTAACTAGTAAGATAAAGAAAATGCAAAGTTTCTTCAAGTTTTTATTATTGTCATGTCATGGTCATATAAATAAAATTGAAAAATCGACTCAGCGGAGCCACTTTAACGCACTTTAAACAAAGTTCATTTCATACAAATCCGATCAATACCTGTAAGTGTGAGGTGTCCCAAGAAAACGCACGTTTTTACACAGTTCTTATGCGAAGAGATTCAAGATCACAGCCACTACTGCGCACTCTTAAGATTTTGCCTAAAACAAATCAATTTTGTTCACTGACAAATTGACTGTTGTGTTCAGATCTAACTCTAGTCAAGGGCTTGCCATTGTTAATCAGTAAAGAGGTTTGCGTCCTGTGAAACTCAGATGTTAACAGTTTGTAACTCCAAGTTTACCCGCTGCACAAAGTTGTCTTTGTGTTGGTAGCAATGGTCTTCACTACGCTTGATTAATATTATTTCAACTATGTTTAAGACAAATAGTTGTTATTGAAGGGTATCTTCTGTTTGCAACAAAGTTGTAGCTGGGAGTAGCCTACTTGATGCAATTTTTAAAAACTCACAAAGTATCAAATATTCCGAGAATGGACACTTATAGAAGTAAATATAAGAATATTAAAATTAGAGCCCAATACAAAACTTAGGCTTGACATACTTGTGTAGTTTTGCAGTATAACAAAAGGTCTCCGTAATAGCTCGTCCTTAAAACCTCTTTTCTAGGTCGTGTACTCAGCTTCGCCTCACACGTGAATCACTGTGAACTTGTCATGCCCGGAAAAGTGTTTTTTACTACTAGTTATAGTTAATAAACGATTTACACAGTATATTATAAGAACTTTGATATATGAGTGTTATTGAGTTTCTTCATCAATATTTCCATGGCCATTGCTTTTGTTATCTTCTATAAACGTTATGTTCGGGCACCGACTACACAAAAATTATTACTTGCATTTTTGACTGAAAACAATTTCCAATAAAGTGGAGGAGGATGAAAACAGTACGCAATAATCTTAGTATAGTTTGCTTCGAGAGTGTGACGTGAGCGCTTAAACGTAAACAAGACAGTCTGGCCCTAAATGTTAAATATTAATAATCCCCAATGAACAAAGTAATCGAAAAACATCATTAATGGTTAAATTAAGTTGCACTGATATTGGTGGTATTGGTATTGGCTTTAAAGTGGAAACAATCGTCACAGGAAATCCTTTTCCCGGGCTTTACAGATATCAGATATATGTAAATGAATCATTGTTTTGTGTGGCCATCGGAATCTCGCTGTCGAAGTTTTGAACGATGAACGTAATTTATTAGCCCGCGTAATGTGAAGATTTATAATCATTCAGATGTCGTTTTTAACGACATTGATTACTTAAATGTACGCTATTTTTAACTTAACATCACTTTTAAATCCTACAATTATTTTCTTGTTGATATTTCAAAGCTGTTTATTAACTAACTCTCCACATCAAACAGAAATAGGATCTGTTTTTTTTTTTGTGGATGTGTTTTTTAATGTAACAATTACAAATTCAACTTAGAAGGAAGATCAGAAAGTGAAAGACGGCGGTGTTCCTTGAAGCAAACTGTTGAAGAAGAAATTATATCACCCTTATTGTTTTCAGTGAAAGCTTTTACTTTCGATTGAACTTGGTTAGACTTAAATCGATTCGTCTTCTGCTCTTAATGCAGCTTTCATTCCCACCGTAGACTGACACCCCAAGTCGTCCTTTTGACGTTTTCTCAAAACTCAACTTTGCTGTTTTTAAAAGTAAATGCAAAATATTGTGCTAGTAAAGTAACCAATACACTGAAATCATTTGAAGGGGAGCACGATAAATATTAGCAAAATACACAGTTTAAACTGAATGTGTTTGTATGCGAGGTTTAAGTTGGAAGCGAAAGAAGTAAACATGATTTTGTGTGCGTGATACCCTTCGTTTGTAAAAGGTAGTTAAAAAAGCTATAAAGCCTTCCAATTATGTTTATCAGTTCTGATGGTAGCGCAGTCATGCATAACTTAAGTTGAATGACCAACGAACTTCATTTGGAGGAGTTTTTCATCAAACCCAGCGTAAATTGAGCTTTGATGGTATCCAAGCCCTGGTAATCTAATCCAAGCGAAATGGACGCCGCGTAAACAAACCCTTTTGTGTATTGTTTCTTCTATATATTGAAACTTTCAAACTGCCTGAATAACTGAACTTTTTTTCAAGACTGAAATTTACTACTTTCTTACAGCTTTCAAGTACCAACTATTTTCTTACGATTAAGTATCACTAAATCACTATTTAAGATGCCGACCACTCTCATGAGGGTATTTTAAGGCAAATATGTGGTGAGGGATGAGTTTGATGAGTGGTAGTAATGAGTTATGAGGTGTTGTCTTGTTACAAACTAAGGCCGACTCTTCCTTAGAATGGGTCATTAATTGCCTAATGATCAATGGAAATACAAGGACCGACGGCTTAACGTGACTTCCGAAACACGCAGGTGATGGTCTGATAAGTCTAAATGATGGTGGGAGTTGATGCGGGTATCATCAGATGATCACTGAGACTATCTGAGCCGCTTTAGACCTATATCATCCTCAAAACCTGACCTCCATGAAGGATTACAGGACCACGCCACGAGTCCCAGTCGAAGTAAAGATCTAAATCAATATTTGTCATTTAGGGCGTGGATGTTTTGAAATACGTACATATTATTATTAGTTATTTGACGACATTTGTAGGCTACCTCTGTTAATAAAAATATTGAAGTGAAAAAATCAAAATAACCTATCTTTACATTAACAGACGTAGCCTGCAAATAGCATCAAATAATTATAAACCGTCTGTACAAACAATCAAATTTTAACAATTATTAGCTGTTTAACGCTATTTATTGTACTATATTAAACTGTAGAGTATATTAAATGTTTCTATTTAGTTTGTTTCGTACCTTCTTGTAAATATAACTGGTGTATTAATTGTTCTTTACAAACGTCAGGTTTAATTTAGTTTGCGACATTGTTGAAATAAACGTGAAATGATAAAATCTAGTGTTTTATTATACGTGTTGCTTTCGTTCCTGGTTCAACCATGTTTGCCAAGTACTCAATAACGGTTTAGAAGGACTCTAGAATGTTTAAACATTATTTGACATATCAACTAGTATTACGGTGCATCACTTATTTAACTACCAAACCAATTCAAATATTAAAATCCGAAAACTTTCTTTATACAAAATGACAATAATTTTAATAACTTTTTTATTCAATGAATGGGGTTTTAAACTTTGTACTACAATGACCAGTGAGCAATACGTACACACATGTTACGGAATCGCAACACAGAATTGTTCATTTTTACTGTACGTATTATTTAACGTGTTCTATTAAACTCTTGTGTAATAAGCTCTGGAGCAAATCTTAGTTATTGTTAAAAAAATCACGTATTTAAGTACAAGTGAATGTTTTTATCGCCGAAGTATTGTATTAACTACAGAACTGACCATTGGGATTGGTATTTCTCTGGTTTTTCTTATGAAATGGTTTGTCGAAACGAAGCACAAAAGGTCTAAAGGATAGCAGTCGGAAATTGGCTCCCTGAAATCTGAGAAATCTCATGAATTGACTCAACTCCCTTTCATTCTTTCTGAATAAGCCTTTATTTTGTAACACTAAACCTTTCATTACGGACGAAAACTATTAGTTTCCAATCAGTCATGAATGATAACTCTAAGAGTATAGCAAAAGACAAACTTTTTTGTAGTCTATGTTTTTAATTATTTTTTATTTTTCTATGCAACTGTACAAGTTGCAAGTACAAAGTACTATAAATACCTCATTGCCTGTAGGTCCTAAAGATGTGTTGAACCTACAGGCAATGAGGTATTTATAGTACTTAAAGAGGACCTAAACTGGGATGGATAAATTCTTTACTAGTAAAATGTTAAATAACTGAGTGACTAGCAACAAAGTATATAATATAGTAATAAAAGAACACGTCAAGGGGAGAACAACTGTTTAAACGTTTTATCTGTTCAGTCATTAACTTCTATTCCGAGTACCAATAAACAGACAAATAAATTTGCTTGGTGATTAGTGTCACTATGAAAAGCCTACTCTAATACTCATTGAGCATTTTGAGTGTTTGTAGTTTGTCACATTACTTATAACCGTTTGCAGAGCACGAAAACGAAAAATGTGTAAAAACACAATCACTATTTTTTCCGTTTGGTACTTAGATTCTACTTTAATTTGATCTACTTACTGTACCGACCTAGTACTCGTGGAAAAGGTAAGATTGTTCGTAAAAGCTCGCACCTTGCCAAGGTGGTTTGATAAGAGTAGACAGTGAGAGATGGAGGTGACGAGGTGAGATGGAGATTGAGGATGACAAACGAGTTCACAGAAATACACACATCTTCAAAGAATTGAGTTGTAGAGGTTGGAGTTGAGTGTTCCTTTCTGCTTTCTGCTTTAACTCAAAGTGCTAAAATATTGTTAGTTATGAGTATTATTTAATTTCAAATATAGTCCTTACAATTTCATTTTAAAGCATTTGACAAATGTAAAGGTAATTTTTAAGTTTCCTACAGGGTTTTAAAGTATAAGTTCAATATTTTAGAAAGACAAATGATTGTTGTAATTATTGATTTCAATTATGAAGAAAATTGTGGAGGTGTGTTGTAAAGTGATTTGGACTAATTAAGTATGTAGATTTACATGTTATGGAATATATGGCTGTATTCTGTTCTTAGCTCAGAAGAGAGTTTGAAACAGCTGAAAGAACGAAGAAATGCGCAATTTAAACAGGAACGTTCAAGTAACAATTAACATTTTCCTTACCTAACCAAATCAAACTGTTTAGTGAAAGACACACAAACAAACTAACAAACAATGTTCTACTGTTGTTTTTAGTGGAAGTATGTGTTTCCGTTTTACAAGATCTGATTTTTAATTTTAATTTACGGAAATTGAACTGTCAAAGTATAGCGCAATACAACATTTCAATACTTATCATCAAACTTATTTTCCGAGACATTTATTATACAGCTGGTTGAATTAACCTCTTATTCGTACATTGTAGAGTTGAATGAATGCGAAGTAGCCAGACCCATTGGTCGCGTAATGGTGTCACACTCATTCAATGGTGTATATGGGTTTAATCAAGCCACAACCCAAGTAATAATAGTGTTGCTTAAGTAACCAATTCAAAGTAACTCCTACTGACCTTAGCTGTACTCGTATTCTCCTAAGACACTCAACCTAAGTCACTTGTAGTTTGTTTTGCTTGAACGATAAGTTTGTGAAAAATTGTTCATTTTACTAGTAACTCTAACTACGAAAGTTTTTAGTACGAATTTTAAAGTCGGTTTTATTTGAAAACAAATTGTAATTTTTCAATAGTGAACCGTTTTAACTTTAAGTTTGACTATCCACAAGAACGTTAAAAATTATGTATTCCTTCAAAAATGTCAATGGCCGTTACGATAAAAGTTAACTCTATACCGATTATTACAATTGTGCCTAGTAACTACAATGCTATCAGTTATAAATGTCTAAATGATTACAGCTCAAGTATAATTTGCTCCGAACCGGTTGCTTTAATCAATGTAAGGATGGCCAAATAGGTATGACAATGTATCATATAATGTAATTATTGTAGTATATGTTTGGTAGCAATAAAATATTCTTGATTCTTGATGATTCATTCAATCGTAGAACTGTAAAAAAGTTAAATCCACTGAACTCAAATGTTCAAGGCAATGAAAAAAACTCAACCCCAAAACCAACCTTAGTAAATATTCATTCCTTAAATTTTAACTGCGGAATTTATAATTACGTTATAGTCCGACAGTCATGTTAGATGAAATTAAGATTAAAAAAGTCTGCACCACAACGAAATGCGCCTTGGCATGCACCTCAACCGAGGGTAGACTTGGGGTTTTTATGTAGAGTGTAGACCATGTATGCCCCAGAGTAGCCTCAGGCATATGTTGTGAGAACCCTCTTGAATTTCTGTCAAACTCAGGAATTGATGACGGAATATTACGTCATAATCTACGCGTAATTTTCTAGAACTTTCATCTTATATGAAAAGCAATTCTAACTAACTCAAAATATAAGCGAGCCAGTCTTTAAAATTTGAAGTCGTTGAAGTAAATTGACTTTTCATTGTTTAAACTTGCCTATTCTTTAATTTAATCTGTGCCCTGTTGAAATAAAGTGACAATGAGGGACCGCCTCCGTCGTCACCGCAGAGAAAGGCTGAATTCGTCCACCCAAGGAACACGTGAGATGGCTTTAATAAACACGTAAACAAACAAGTTATCGGTAAAAAATATAAGATTTGTCCAATTATAGAATGATTTGTGCAAAGTTTTGAAATTCATGACTACAGGATATATTTTACAGTTGTACGACAAATACAGTAACTTGTCTTCATAACATACAACTGCAATGTTTGCACAGTGTCGGATATACTATAGCATTGTGTTATCTTTACATTATACAAACTACCGCAGAACTACGATATAAAGAGTATATTGAACGTTTGACTTTGTTACATTCTGCTCCACGAACATTAACAATAATATGTTGTGTAGTTTTCCTTTACGAGTAAAGTGCAGAATGTTCGAAACACCCTCTGTAATCATTGTTATTTTGTTATGGCTTGCAGAGCTACATTTCACCAAATTTACTTCGTCCTCACTACCTTACGTAGCCTACTGAGTTTAAAAGCTATTAGGCCTATCTAATTATTAGAAAAACTGTGACTATCCACAGGGGATATTTCTCACCAACCAGGCTTGCCAACAAAATGAAACTATAAACAATTAGTATGAAAACCAAACTAAAATGAACATCAAATTTCACAACATAATAAAACGTGGCCAACGCGTCTTAAACTCAGGTGGTGTTAAAAAGCTCAAAACTGCAAAAGTTTTGTTCTTCGACGTGTTGTTTGTTCTGTTTGGCGAGAGAAATGAAAAGACCAATAAATAGATAGACTACTAAATATAGCGTTTAATTCTGCATTGCTCTGACGATTAATGAGTTTCTTGACACCCTGTATGTGCCTTTTAATTGAAAACTGTTCAATGGTGGAAAAGAACATGTGTATCTTCTATCGTTGGTTGGTTACTAGAAATGTTTCAGTTTTGTCGGCCAACTTATTGGCAGCAACTCTGATTTGGAATCAGACCAAATATTCTTTCTGATAGTGACTGGAAAACGATCTTCCCCACAAAATTGAAAAACAATGTTTAACACGACTTCACCATTTGTATGTCAATGGCAATTCATAAAGTTGAATACATTACTGAAACCTTCAAGAAGAAAACCTTTATAAAAGTCTGTATTACTTTTTTCTTTTTATTTGTAAATGTAATTGCAAACTCGTAGTTCATGAATAATTCAAACATGTGTCCAACTATTTTCAAAACAATAAAATCGGTATGTTGTGTAACCAGGAGATTAATTTTTCCGAAAACGTTGGCCATGGTTTGCGAAATAACCAGTGAAAGCAGATTAAATGTTTGGATCAAAACAATACTAGGTATTTCCACTGTCATATTCAAACTAAAAGTCAAAACTAAATTGAAACGTAAACAGTATTATAATGTATTACGTAAACTACATGGGGCATCATAGGAAAACATGGTCAGGATTATCTCGTATTACCTGTAAGCTTTTAGTCCCCATTGCAGTTTGTTGGTTAGGCAATCCATTACGATTTATTTGCATTTTGTCCTAAACAAGTATTTTGTTTCTTTGTCTGTAACTGGTTAAATGACGGTGATCGCAACATGTAGAAAATAGTTACAGTTTCAGAAACGTTATAATATGAACGATTGAAATTTCCTTTAAATCTTTTAACACCTTTGAAAATGCTACACTCTTTAATAACCATCAAGAAATCCAAATAATTCCTAGTCGTTAAATACGGTACATTCACACAATAGACCTCGTTATAAATCATCTATGTGCCAAAGAAAATATGTTTTATGTTGTTACATTATGAAAGTAAATTAATATAATACGTTTATTCATTCAGGGAGTAGTAAATGATGTATACCAGAGAACACCAGAAGAAGTGAAGACTAGAGAGTTAAATAACCACCGATTGTTATAACTGATGAACTCTTATTTCCTACAGCAACAAAAAACATCTGAACAAGTACTTTGATACAAACATAATTATTAAACTTGTTTGATTGCAAAAATAAAATACAATAATATTAACTCTAGCAATGGTTTCCTAGGAAGCGATGAACGCTAAATTATGGCCGAAATTTAATGGTGAACTTTTGTTTTTACTTCGATCATACGGAAGCAGTCACCTCTCTCTAAGAAAACATTTCCATGTGATTAGATTTAAAACAAAAGTTGAGAGTCACACTAACTCCGTAATATAGCGTTCACCGCCTTCTAGAAAACCATAGGTTAAATAAAATTCTAACAGCTGATTAACTTTTGTTTTAAACTTGTAATAAAGTAAGATACGGACTTCATAAACCAAACCTTAAGGAGTAGGAAGGAAAATATTTAACCTTAAAGTACGTATTTAGGTTCTAAGCTTCTCGTCCTTTATTCAAATAAAAGCAGGAAAGGAAACATAATAATGAACATTATTGTACCCTGCTGGTGGTTTGGTTTGAATACACTACATTTCATTTGGGATTGAACCAAGCTTTGTAGGGTCCAACAACTCATCTCAGAGCCACTTTAGGTCTAATGGTCACTCACTTTGTCTACAGAGATAGTTGTCTACAGGGGATACAACACTGACTCTTTGGACTTAAGAGTTTAAAATATTTTAAAGCCTCCTTCACCACCAAAGGTTAAGAACTAAAAAACAATAAAGTAAAAAGTTTAACAACTTTAGTTTATTTGGAATAAGAGTTGATCCAAATAAAAGAAAATATACGTAAAATTGATGACCTGAAACACACACAACCTCAAACATGTCTCTCCCTACTACACCCAAATATAAAGGTTGCTTAAGAATCCATGTTACAAACTATTAGAAATTGTTTAATTGGTAAAAAAAACACATCTCATCAAAGTATTTTGTGTATGTTTTATGTATTTAGCATAACCACGCGGCAAACGGGAGACCGGGTTCAAGTCCCGGTTCGGTCCAAACATTTTTGTCTTCAAATTCTTATAGTAATATACGAGTTTTTGTATTCCTAAAGTCCGTGTTTAAACTCAGTAAATCAATATCCATTACATGTTTATAAAGGGGCGGTTAAAATTCTACTTACACGCCGAACACGTCGCATCAAAACCCTGCGATGCTGTTCTTTCTTTTACTGTATCTTAAATACAGTACTGTCCCATGACTGGCTAGTACGTCATCATATCTTTCTAAACATCATGACACTTGTTCTTACATTTGTTTTCTTTAAATTTAAAAGAGGTTTGTCCAATACAAACAAGTTTTATTAGCGTTTTTTTCGAAACACCCATTACATTGATACTGGGAGATTTCAGACCAACTTCTCTGCATGGATTATTTTCAATTATATTTAACAGCATGGATGATATTTTTTAACTATTCAAGTCTTTAGTACCCAAGCCCCAAAATATTAACCAACATAATCCCCCGTTGAAGAAACTACTAGTTTAGGATTGATTTTTACACGAAATAGAGTTAAATGTTCAGTAGATTACGCACCACTCAACCTAAACAATGAGATACTACTCAACTGGGCTTTGCAGGGTCTTGAATCTCAACAGAGAGCTGCTAACTGCTTAGGTCTAATGACTGATTTGTGTGGAGTATAGGCTTACTCTTTAGAGGTTTACTTTAATGGTCCACCTCAGCTGCACGGCGGACATTTAATTTTTTAATTTGCATTACAATTTAATATGAATAGTTTTTACAACAATAAACATTATATATTTGGAAACTAACGAAGTTTAATGTTACGCGCATTGGTCGCTTTTTCCGAAACAATGCGTTTTAGGCGTGAAAATGGAGTTGAAAAGCACTAAAACTTGGACAGTTTCAAAGTTTATTTGACAGTAGGCAGTTGTTTTGTACGCGCGTCTCGTGGGATCCTTGTGTGAACTAATTCAGCCTTTCTCTGAGGTGACCACTGAGGCGAACCCTTAATAAGTTATCATTTAGCTACTCTTTAAAGCTAGTTGTTAACATCAGTTAGCTTCAAACCCCAAGGCTAACAAAAGATTGTTCGTAAACTGTGTAACCACACCTGTACTCAGATCTACATAAGTAAAGCCTTTACAGTTCTGAAAATGTAGTTGACTTTAGTTTTGCGAAAGTTGTATGGATACTACTACTTTTCAACTTACAGTAAAATACAGTAAATTACATCATGACAAGCGCATATGGTGTTTATCCATTCTAAGTGGGTGTGAAGAGCCCTGGATATTTAACCTGGGAGAGGTTTGGTATAAAGATGAAATATTGCCGGAATGTTCAATATTCATGGCAGGTGACGTAGTGACAGCTGCAACCAACTCCTCATCTCTACTTTTTGTCACAATGCGGCCATCAACTCTCACAGTTTTGCTTAGTTTGGACCGTTGCTCTATAAAACAACCTCGTAACCTCACTGCAAACCTCGTTCTGTTACACTTGTTTTCATCTTAGCTTGAAAATTTAAACATTCAGTTCTTCCTAAATTCTTAAATATTCTTCCTGGTTTTATTTTGGCTAAAACTTAGAAAGTGTGCTTAAAATTTAAAAACTATTTGAAATGCAATGAAAACCGTTTATGAAAACCTGTTTCTGATATATTTATACTTGTCTAAGGTGGAGACCAAAACCACTATGATCGATGACGAGAAAATTAAAATTCTATTAGGAATTGTATAGATTTTACCAGAAATATGGTCGGGAGGTATAATGTATTCCATGCACAACCACAAAATCTAATTAGATAAAAAACCAAGTTGTACACAACAATAAAATTGTACACCTTTAACTAAGTCACCTTTGGCTTTTTAGAAATTGTATAGATATATGTGTACTTGTCTTTACTTTTCTCACGCAACTGATGATTAGTTACAGGGTGTTCTATTAACGTATTTAAAAGTTTCCACCACCGCTTTGAAAAGCTGTATATTTTAAACACTTTTCACCAATCTATACAATTTTTATACTTATATATAACATGATCGTTCTTTACCCTTGACATTCGAAAGATTTTACACCGAAAGCCTCAGTTTGTGGTACAATTTGTACTCTCAAGACTCGTAATTTGTTCTGTTAGTAATTTTAATATAGTATTTTTACATTTCACTCAAATAGACCAAAACGTTCTCTAGGTGTACATGTGATACGGGGACTCTGAGACACCCTAGCTGTGTTGTGTATGTATAATTATATTACTATCACTCGTATAGGTTTTAAAGTAAATAGGATTACAGTCTTTGAATGTTTCTGTAGTTTATCGTTATAGGCCTGACCACACAGAGATTTCCTTTATTTAACTGTATACCCGCATCTGTTGAAAACAATGCAGGTCGCCTGTATGCTTCCTTTTCCACTGAGTTGACACAAAGCTCTCTTAAGAGGGTTTACATCTCTATTGGTACCGGGAGATCAAAATAAATCTTGTATTTATTAAAACGCAAGTGATACACTTGCCTGTGAAACTCGTTCGTTTTGAATATGCATCGTATCTATCGAGTCGTACACTCAGAATGAACAGCAGTTCAAGCAGTGAAGGTTATCAACTTCGACAGTGAGATTGTGATTAATATCTTCTTTGCTGACTCTAGACGACAATGGTTACTCCTTTATTGAATTAAATCCCTGCTCATTAACCCATCTAGTTTTGGTTTACACAAAATTATTGAGCAATCACACTCAATTGCACGTTTTATCTCAAAGCAATTACACAGTTCGCTCAAACATGATTCAATACGTTGATATACAAGCCACAAACTATGTAATTACGTTAAATATAAATTAATTTACGTTGTGTAGATCAAACTAATCAGTTATTACTGATATGTGGATATTACGTAATTAAATTACAATCAACAAGGTATTTCGGTTAATCCTGACCACATCACTTCAGTATGTAATCGCGTTCTAGTTTGACTTAAAATTGATGACAGTTAATTTTCTCAGTAAGCGCGTTCAATCAAACCTTTTCTTTGTAAAGTAATATTGATTACCTTAAGTTTACTTCATACAGCAATAAGTACCCAAGCAAAAACAATGCTTTGCTTGCAACACACCAACGGCCAAGAGGCTTCAATGCAACCGAGTTATTCAGGAATGATATATTTTGAAGTAGACCGGCTTCTAAGATACCAAAATCTAAACCAACCTAACAAGCAGCTAAGCTCAAGCCTTGCTGGTGTGAGTGAAGAGAATTTCCTTTCCTACTCGAATTCACTAATTGTTACTCAACTTCGCTATGCTCAAATTCTAGCTTTGCTCTTTGGCCTCAGATTTGCTCTTTTACAGCAAGTTTCAATACAATCATATAAAGAAAAAACATTCATTTTAGAGTAAATACAAATCGGACTACAAGCTCTGGTGTTATGGCAAAAACACAGTTTTCTGGCCGCTATTTTATCAAACCCTAACGGATATTTATAGTTTTTAGGACTGTGTATTGATGAGGATAAAACTGTATTCTTGTTGTTTTATAACATTACTTTTCGATAACAACTTGTGTTTTTAAGGTGCAAGAAACTTATAATAAAATAATACAAGAAAGTTATAATAAAACCGGAGTTAATGAAAGTCAATTAACTGACCCAACTCTTACGCATGAGGTCCTTGTTCGTAATATTCTGTCTCAAAATAGAACATTTAAATTTCTTTTCCTGTTAATATAACCTCCGCGGAATATTTCTAGCCCAATGCTAAATTTTGTCTTGACAAGACAACTTACAAGTTACACGTGTTGCTCTAAGTTACAATAAAAATTAAATGAACTTGAGTTTCTACTCTTTGGCTGTAGTAAAAATAAACACCTTTGACAAACAATCCAAGCTGAGTTTCAATTACACAGGTTCAGAAACGTTTGTCGTTCATTTAACAAATACAACTGCAGATTGGTATGTATTTTCAAAGCCTGCGAGTTAAAAATACATTTATGAACGGTTGTGCATTTCATATAAAAGCTTTAATATTTAAATATTTATTATATATCTTTAAAAGTCTATAAACATGTTTTGATTTTAATGTTGCTTAACAAATGCCACTCATGTTGCCAAATATTGCCAGATGATACAATTCAATGTTCAAATATTGCTCAACCTCTCTACTGTGTTTCCTAAATGAATATTGCTTGTACTGTTGCCAGATGTTGCCAGGTGTTACAATTCCTTGCACTGAAAGCAGTTAGTCACTAAAGAGCAAAAGCAAACACAAAGCAATAGGTAAATCACATTTATTGTTCAAATATTGTTTAACCTCTCTTCTGTGTTTTCGTAATGAACATTGCTTGTACTGTTGCCAGATGTTGCCAGGTGTTACAATTCCTTGCACTGAAAGCAGTTAGTCACAACTAAGAGCAAAAAGCAAACAAAAGCAATAGGTAAATCACATTTATTGTTCAAATATTGTTTAACCTCTCTTCTGTGTTTTCGTAATGAACATTGCTTGTACTGTTGCCAGATGTTGCCAGGTGTTACAATTCCTTGCACTTAAAGCAGTTAGTCACAACTAAGAGAGCAAAAGCAAACACAAAGCAATAGGTAAATCACATTTATTGTTCAAATATTGTTTAACCTCTCTTCTGTGTTTTCGTAATGAACATTGCTTGTACTGTTGCCAGATGTTGCCAGGTGTTACAATTCCTTGCACTGAAAGCAGTTAGTCACAACTAAGAGAGCAAAAGCAAACACAAAGCAATAGGTAAATCACATTTATTGTTCAAATATTGTTTAACCTCTCTTCTGTGTTTTCGTAATGAACATTGCTTGTATTGTTGCCAGATGTTGCCAGGTGTTACAATTCCTTGCACTGAAAGCAGTTAGTCACAACTAAGAGAGCAAAAGCAAAACAAAGCAATAGGTAAATCACATTTATTGTTCAAATATTGTTTAACCTCTCTTCTGTGTTTTCGTAATGAACATTGCTTATATTGTTGCCAGATGTTGCCAGGTGTTACAATTCCTTGCACTAAAGCAGTTAGTCACAACTAAGAGCAAAAGCAAACACAAAGCAATAGGTAAATCACATTTATTGTTCAAATATTGTTTAACCTCTCTTCTGTGTTTTCGTAATGAACATTGCTTGTTGTTGCCAGATGTTGCCAGGTGTTACAATTCCTTGCACTTAAAGCAGTTAGTCACAACTAAGAGCAAAAGCAAACACAAAGCAATAGGTAAATCACATTTATTGTTCAAATATTGTTTAACCTCTCTTCTGTGTTTTCGTAATGAACATTGCTTATACTGTTGCCAGATGTTGCCAGGTGTTACAATTCCTTGCACTTAAAGCAGTTAGTCACAACTAAGAGAGCAAAAGCAAACACAAAGCAATAGGTAAATCACATTTATTGTTCAAATATTGTTTAACCTCTCTTCTGTGTTTTCGTAATGAACATTGCTTATTGTTGCCAGATGTTGCCAGGTGTTACAATTCCTTGCACTGAAAGCAGTTAGTCACAACTAAGAGCAAAAGCAAACACAAAGCAATAGGTAAATCACATTTATTGTTCAAATATTGTTTAACCCCTTTTCACTTTTTGAAGAGACCTTTTCACGCGGGAAGTATTGAGCCTGTTTCTTGCCAAGTTAAATTCTTGTTTGTTCTTTTATGGTTTGTTTCCAAACCACAATGCTTAGAAAAGAGAAAGTCGTAAAGAAGTCCAAAGAGTGATTTGAGTTCCTTTGTGAATCAGTCTCTTTTGTTCTACACGAACGACTTCGAAACAATAAACACATAATAAAACATGACCAATGTAAGAAACAACGTAAATATAACTTTTGCTTTAAGTGGTTTTATTATGTTTGTACCAAAATATTGTGTAACAAAATTAGTACAGCACGTTAGTACAGCAACGTTCCTCATTAGCACGTTGATTAAGAAATACACTATAAATATTTCTGGACCCCCTCCCCTAACTTGACCTTTGACACATAAAGTAAGAAAGCCCTAAATTACTTTTTGAAATATTTAAGAAATTCACCCTCATTATACCATTGCTACATTAGGTAATGAAAAGGCTGCGAAGTGCACGAAGACGTACATCAGAGTTGCAATCCTGAAACTCCACAGACAAAAAAGCTTAGTTACTCCTAACAGTTCAATTTCCGAGTTGAGGCGAAATGCCCAAGTATGTCAAAATTTTATAAGATTCAAAATTGAATCTTACCACACAGGCTAGAACGTTTGTGATATTTTCATTATTTTAAAAGTGTAAAAGCTTTTATAAAAGCCACATTGGGTGATTAGAATTTAAAGGCCACACAAGACCAAGCCAAAGAAAGGACAACCGGCATATTTCAAGGTAAACTGCCGTACACATTGTCAAGCAGAGACATACGATAAATAAATAACTGTTGTATTGAATAAATATGTTACAACGCATATATCTCAATCGTCAATAATAATGAGCTAAAATTTGGTATCAAACACATCTAAATCACATTCAAACATACATAAGTTACACTCATACAGTCTCATTCACTCGAATTTCACCCGTCTGGCCCCCGTCCGTCTGTATGTTCACACGGTCACCCAATCATGTGTCATACACTCATCTGAACTATAAAATGCTTCTGCGATCAAAAACTGCTTAAGACGAGCTTTAAATGCCTTCGGCATTGGGGCACACTTAATCGAATTTGGAAGTTTGTTGACGAAATGAACTCCTGCGTGAAGACAAACGTTTATGAGCTACCGTTCTGTGTCTTCCAGTTCGGTAGTTCTCCTCTGCCTCTAGTTTCGTGAGATTGTACATCTACCTCTTACGAGATCGCATTTTCCTAAAAAGACAGGTTTCCATAATATAGAGACAGGGTAGTGTCAACAGTTTTAAACTTTGAACGCTGGTCTGCACGACTCTTTCCACTGCAGTTTTGCAATTTTTCGCACTGCCTGTTTTGAAGAATAAAGATTCTGGAAAAATGTGTGTCAGAGCAACCTCCCCACAACGCTAAACCGTAGGAAAGGTGTGGGTAGATCAGCCCATAATATGCCGTCATCAGTGTCACGATGTATTGAAGAATCGTCACATTTCAGTTAGGCGGATTGACAGCACTTCAGAGCAATAAAATATCACGTGACGGTCACTTTGATTTACGTCCTAAGAACAGCTGACGACATTTCAGAGACGTGGCCGCTGTTAAACCTTTTCACGTGTTATTGCTCTGCTTTGACACATTTTATAAATCTCTTTATGGTGTGAATATGAATTTAAAATACTTAACTAACTAATAAAACTAAACTACTAAAAGCGTATCATGTCGAACCAATATCAAACAAAATATAAATGAAAACATAATGTGGATTGTGACAGGCTACGTTTTAAAACCGTTTGAAAAGGGTGTTGTTTTAAAAACATATCATGGTCCATCGATGAGCTTATTAAGGAAGTGTTAGTTGAAGGTTTTAAAACAAATTTTAAACCTGTATTAAACTTAAACTTATTTTCAACTCCTTTATTGATCAATTTAATGAGTTTTAACTTGTTTAGAAATGCATATTTATGAGAAAATTAAAGAGTGCATTTAATACATGTATTGTAACAACCTTGTATTCAGTATTACTGTAAGTAACAAGACGGAACGGGACAAGCATTGAAATGTTAATTCACTGCTTGAGACCAATTTTAAGATGAAACAAAGATTGCGGTTTTTATTTCCCTTGAGGCGTAAACAATGAGATATTTCTGGTTTTAGGAGGAAAGAAAATATGACATTCCTTTTAAGAAACCAAAACGAGAAATTAAATATTAAGCCAATTGCTTTCAGCGTTTGAATTGTTTCATAACTTCAAAATAATACATAAATTGTAGTCAACTAACTGATTTAAATAACTGTTGTTAAATTACGTCTTGCAGTCTTCTGTTGTCGATATTGCGACGGTCCGTTTCGCCCTCACACGGATATCATCAGGCGTCTTCTTACACTTAGACACATACACTACACACTGTTTACACTGCGGCTGGAAGTGGCGTTGTCGATTAATAAATAAAATACATTTAAACTCATAGTAGCTACTAAAATTCGCGCACGCACGCACCGGTTGTGTAGCTACACGCGTTGCAGTCGACTGACCGGCCCAGCTGGTGTCCTCTTATCACTTTGATCTTTATCTGTCAGCTGATTCATCAAGTCATAGATACCGTGCGGGAACTCTAACTTATTGTTGAGTAGTAGGTTGTTTCCTAGTTTGTGGTGGCGGTAAATTTAAACTCTTCCCATATGTTCATTTTTGGTCCTTTTTTTATTTTATAAGATTTGCATGTTTGTCTGGATATCAGAGTAAATCGTGTAAAATAGAGTTAACAAATAGATAGAAATAAATGTAAATAGAGTAAAAGTGTAAATAGTGTGTAGTGTATGTGTCTAAGTGTAGGAAGACGCCTGATGATGCCCCTGTGAGGGCGAAACGGACCGTCGCAATATCGACAACGGAAGACTGCATGACGGAATTTAACAACAGGTATTTAATTAAATACAGCAGTCAAAAAAAGGCTTCACATGAATCTAATAACTTATTTGTTCCAGTAGATGGGAAATTATAAATGAAACACGTAAGAATTGTGTTGGCGTAAGTAAACCTTACCTAAGTTGTGATTCGGTTGATACAAGCTACTATATTA